>PVKC010023997.1:0-17054 GCA_004027635.1 Crocidura indochinensis | reverse complement strand
ATTAACATTGAGGGAGATGATTGTCATAGGATTTAATGTCATCTTTGTAGATAAGTTTCCTGTGTTTGTTGGTCTCTCTTGTCTTAGAGTAGACCTGTCAGTTTTTCCTTTAAGGCTGGGTTATCATCTGTGAAGTTTTTAAGCTGTTGTTTATCCATGAAGCTATGTATTTTTCCTTGGTACCTGAACGTGAGTCGGGTTGGGTGCAGTATTCTCGGTGAGGCATTCATTTCTTTCAGTCTTGTCACAATATCCCTCCACTGTCTTCTGGCCTTGAGAGTTTCTTGTGACATGTCTGCTGTAAGTCTTAGGTATGCTCCTTTGAATGTAATTTCCCTTTTTGATCCTGCTGCATTCAGTATTCTATCTCTATCTGTGGGATTTGTCATTGTAACAAGGATGTGTCTGGGGGTGTTTTTCTTTGGGTCTCGTTTGGCTGGTACTCTTTGGGCATGCAGGATTTGATTGCATGTAGTCGTTAACTCTGGTAGTATCTCTTTGATGATGTCTTTGACAATTGATTCTTCCTGGTGCTCTTCTACTTGGGTCTGTGGGACTCCAATGATTCTTATGTTGTTTCTTTTGGGTTTATCAAAGACTTCTATTTTCATTTGTTCACATTCCTTGAGTACTTTTTCCATTGCCTGCTCGTTTGTCCTAAGGTTCTTTTCCCATTTCTTCTGCTGTGTCTCATATTCCAGCCTGCTCGTTTGTCCTAAGGTTCTTTTCCCATTTCTTCTGCTGTGTCTCATATTCCAGTAGTCCGATTCTCTCCTCAGCTGCTCTTACCTTGCTGTTGAGGGCATCCACTGAGGTTTCCAGTTGAGCTACTGTGTTTTTCAGGCCTGCTATTTCAGTTTGAAGTTTTCTGAGTTCTGTCTTTGTGTTCTGTTCAGATCGATCTATGCTTTCTTGGAGTTTTACAAACATATTCCATATTTCTATTTTAAGTTCCTAATCCGAGAGGTTAAGCAGAGGGTTGTGATTTTTAAGGTCGTCCAAGCCATCATCTTCATTCTGGGTGCCTAGTGTTTGCCTACGGGCTTTCCGCATTGTTTCTCTAGTAGTGTGTTTTTTTCCTGTGTGTTGTGATGGGGTTTATTGGTTTGAAAGAGTGTGAGGGCACGAAGCGAAGTGGACGCCGCACTCTTATGGGACTCCAAATATTGAGCAAAGAGAGAAGCACAGGAAGAAAGATCCCTCAGTCCAGAGTTTTCTCAGCAGAGCGCAGCTGGGCGGAGTCTCCCGCAGGAAGAGCAAGCAGCTCTCCAATTGGGAAGCCTCACAGTTCTTACTCACTCATTGGCTCGCTGGCAGTTTTAGAATGCAGTGATTTCTGGGTTCGATTCCCAGGGGTCTGATCTCTTATGGGACTCCAAGAATTGAGCAAAGAGAGAAGCACAGGAAGAAAGCCCCCTCAGTCCAGAGTTTTCTCAGCAGAGCACAGCTGGGCGGAGTCTCCCGCAGGAAGAGCAAGCAGCTCTCCAATTGGGAAGCCTCACAGTTCTTACTCACTCATTGGCTCGCTGGCAGTTTTAGAATGCAGTGATTTCTGGGTTCGATTCCCAGGAGTCTGATCTCTTATGGGACTCCAAGAATTGAGCGAAGAGAGAGGCACAGGAAGAAAGCCCCCTCAGTCCAGAGTTTTCTCAGCAGAGCGCAGCTGGGCCTAGAAGCTTTACTTTATAATTTCTTGTTTAATGGTACTTTCTCTTTGCATATTTTCTCATCCTCCAGAAGACCACCCCAGATTTAGTTACATGTTAACTATCAACATTAGAATCCCTCTGCACAAGTAATTTTCAAGTCTCTATTTCATGACAGATAAACTGTCATTAACCAAAATGAATAACCAAATCTCATGAATAAAACCAGAATCAACATGGAGAGGATCTACCTGACTGTGTGGTTGCCAGAAAATAATCACGAAGAGATTATTTTTCCCAAAGTCTCAGACTCTAGGAAGACACATCAGGGCCACTACTTGAGTTTTTATATTTTCTTATAAAAAAATTCAAAATAGAATAAAGGTCCAAAATCTGAAAATAAAAATAACCTGCAGTACTACAACACAGGTAATTCCATCCTCCACAGATTCATTTATGTCAACTTTACTCAATGACTATACATAAACATTTTATAAATATGTATTTAAATTATATATTCTTATTTTCATCTAACAAATCAAACTTAATCTTTTCTCAAGTTACAAAATAGTCTTCTAAGAAACAAATCTAATGTTTTTCTACATATGCCACAATTTCTATACTTCATATAAATATATATTTATATAAATAATCCTTATGCTCGAGGACTAAACTATTTCCAATTTTATAAATAATAGGAATTAATTCCCTTACATTACAGATCTTTGCATTCACTCAATCCTATTTATGGAAACTGAATTCCTAGAAATACAATTTGGGGGCGGGGGCACACCCAACAGTGCTGAGGGTGTTACTGCTGGCTCTGCACTCAAGATGTGTTCCAGGGACCATAGAAGGTAGAATCAAACTCAGGTCAGCAGCATGCAAGACAAATGTGGAAACATTGTACTATAGACCCAGCCCCAGAAATACAATTTACAATACAATTGTAAATCATAAATTTACTTTTTTTTTTTTTTTTTTGCTTTTTGGGCCACACTGGTGACACTCAGGGGTTACTCCTGCCTATGTGTTCAGAAATCGCTACCGGCTTGGGGGACCATATGGGACGCCAGGGGATCGAACTGTGGTTGGTCCTAGGTTAGTTAGTGTGCAAGGCAAATGCCCTACCGCTTGTGCCACCACTCCAGTCCCTAAATTTACAATTTCTAAGTAAATAATGTTCTATTGCACAGTGTCTGGGAAGTTTATTCAAGTGGTACAGTATTATGAAGCATGCTCACACATTGTGTCTAGCATGTGTAAAGACCCAGGTGTACTTCCAACCTCTGTTCTTTTATCCAAACTCCATAACCACACCAAGCTCTATAATTAATTGGTACTGGGCCAATCTCTGTTAGAAGTGGCTCCAATTAATATATGTATACATATATAGCACATCAATTCAGTCACTTAACTAGTCATTGCAAAGTCCATATAATGTCTAGACATTTTTAAAGTACTAAGGATACATCAGTGAGCAAAACAGAAAAATGATCCTAAAAACTTGAAGTAGTTTACATTTTACTTCAGGAAGTTTCAACAACAAGATTTGTATATTAGCTAGCGTTGAAGGGATGATCAATTTTATAGAGAAAAGATTAGGAATATAGCATGGAAGCATAGAGGATAGATAGATTCACAAATCAACAAGGTCAACATATATTAATATAGATGCATATATAATATTGCACATTATATATATATATATATTTAACTTTTCTGAGGCTGTAGGTCTTCCATATCCTCCCCCTATATCAACTCTTAATCTCATTGCAGCTCTTCTCTCTTTTATCCCATATTCCTTCTGACTCACATAATTTTCCTAGAAATAGAAGTCAATGACTTTTTTCTCAGAACTTTCAACATTTAAATACAGACCCTCTTATATCATCATAGTAAAGTTTTATCATGGATTGAACATTGAATATGTGTTTGATGATTACATGGTCATAAAAAGAGTGAATTTAAAGAAACATCTTTGAGAGAGAAGGATTCACTATTCATAAAACAGACCTGTGACATTGTAGAAAAAAGAGTGAGGCCAAGAAGATGATAGTAGTTCATAAAAAGAGAGCTTTGGTCTAATTGTAATTTCACACTGACTAGATTCATGACCTTGGATACAGAATTATCTCTAGAATTATCATCTTTTATAGAGATAATATGTTCAGAATACATCTCTGCCTTTGAGGACTGGGTTCCAGTGAATTCCTCAGAGTTCATCTTAAAGAAGCATTCTGTCAGCCAAAAGGCACGTGAAAAAAATGCTCCACATCACTAATCATCAGAGAGATGCAAATCAAAACAACTATGAGGTACCAGCTCACACCACAGAGATTGGCACACATCACAAAGAATGAGAATAAGCAGTACTGGTGGGGATGTGGAGAGAAGGGTACTGCTGGTGGGAATGCTGTCGAGTCCAACCTTTATGGAAAGCGATATGGAGATTCCTCCAAAAACTGGAAACTGAGCTTTCATATGATCCAGCTATACCACTCCTACGGATATACCCTAAGAACACAAAAAATACAATACAAAAATCCCTTTCTTACACCTATATTCATTGCAACACAATTTACCATAGCAAGACTCTGGAAGCAACCAAGATGCTCTTCAACAGATGAAAGACTAAATAAACTGTGGTACATATACACAATGGAATATTATGCAGCCGTCAGGAGAGATGAAGTCATGAAATGTTCCTATACATGGATGTACATGGAATCTTTTATTTTTTTTGGTTTTTGGGTCACACCCGATGGTGCTCAGGGGTTACTCCTGGCTGTCTGCTCAGAAATAGTTCCTGGCAGGCACAGGGGACCATAAGGGACACCAGGATTTGAACCAACCCCTTTGGTCCTGGATCAGCTGCTTGCAAGGCAAACTCCACTGTGCTATTTCTCCAGGCCCTGAAAGACATTCTTGCAATAATTTTCAGCAACAGAAAAGAGGAGGGCTGGAAGTTACAGCTCATCTCATGAAGCTTACTACAATGAGTTATGAGTTTAGTCAGAGAAATAACTACATTGAGAACTATCCTAACAATGAGAATATATGAGGGAAATAGAAAGCCTGGGGTGGGGAGGAGGGAGATTTGGGACATCAGTGATGGGAATGTTGCATTGGTGATGAGGGGTGTTCTTTATATGACAGAAACCCAACCACAATCATGTTTGTAATTGAAGTGTTTAAATTAACTAAATTTTTTTTTGATTTTTGGGTCAAACCCGGCAGTGCTCAGGGGTTACTCTTGGCTCTATACTCAAGAAATTACCCCTGGCAGGCACATGGGACCATATGGGATGCCAGGATTTGAATCACCTACCTTTTGCATAAAAGGCAAACGCCTAACCTCCGTGCTACCTCTCAGGCACCAAAATAAATAAAATATTATTTAAAAAAGAAACATTCTGTCATTTGCCCAATAAATATTTATTATAATGAGTCTATAACATGCCTTGCATTGTTTGAGGTAATAAAATAACTTTTTTAGATGTAGGCTCTAGACAAAAACAACCTTCTATAAGGAAATATAAATATCTAAAGTATTGGCATACAGATGACAATAGGTACCATAACGAGAAATTAAGGGCTGGTTGTGAAAAAGAAAATTACTGAGAGATTTCTTCAAATTGTGTGGTCAAAAAAGAGCTTTCTACATATACGATATTTAAGTTGACATGTTTAAGAAACAGAATTCTGGAGCCAGAGTGATAGCACAATAGTAGGGCATTTGCCTTGCATGTAGCTGATCCAGGATGAACCCGGGTTCAATCCCCAGCATGTCTTCCGGTCCTTCAGCCCAGGAACAATTTCGGAGAGCAGAGCCAGGAATAACCCCTGAGTGGCAATGGGAACACCCCCCCAAAAAGAAACAGAATACTGATGTAGCTGGAGGATAGGAGGTGAAAAATAGGCAACAGAAAAAAAAGCATTGTAGACATTTGACTTTTAATCTAAAATCCATTAAGATTATGAAATCATTGGTTTGTATATGGAAAAATAGAGAAAGGAATTAAGGACAAGAGTCCAAATGGGAAGATGGCAAATAGATGAATGTTATTAATATGAAAAGTATTAGAGAGAGAGCAGTATAAAAGAAAGAAGTGAGCTGATCTTGTTATTTTTCATCTTAAGCACTTCTAGTGATTGAGATCTTGGCTTCAGCTAGTGCGTAGATCCTGGTGCATTTGAAAAAAAATTAAGATGACTTTGGGAGGGGCACATTTAGTGTTAAAGCTCAAAAGTTGGGGCCAGAGAGATAGCACAGCGATAGGGCATTTGTCTTGCATTCTGCCAACCCAGGAGGGACCTGGTTTGATTCCCAACACCCATAGGGACTCCCAGCCTGTCAGGAGCATTTCTGAGTGCAGAGCCATGAGTAACTCCTGAATACTTCTGGGTATGGCCCAACAACCAATCAACCAATAAACCAATAAATAAATAAAGTTTTAAAAAATAACTCAAAAGATGATCTCTGGTCCTGCCAAGTTGTAGAAACCTTCTAGTCATCCAGTGGAGAGGTCATGTAAACAGTTGTAAATAAAAAATCTATCCAAAAGTCCAGCATTTTTGGATAGAGATCATTTTGGCAAGGCACATACCTAAATGGAACTAACATAGATGTGATTTTATGTACTGTTATTAATTCCTCTCATTAAATTATCAAATGACCAAATAAATGAATAGATGTAAGGAGAAAAAGGAACAAGCCAGATTCATCAGCCATTTATGAGTAAGTCTTCCCCAATTCTATCTGTAATTTGCTTTTGCATTAAATGGAATTTCTGAAAATAGTTACCAAGAAGGACTGGTCTGAGAATTAAAGGAATCAACATCATGGTAGGGTATCTAGCATGACATGAGTCTCTTTCAATCACTGGCTTCCCCTACCTTTTCCATCTCAAAGGCATTCCTGAAAGATTCCAGAACAAATGGGGATCACCTTCTAAAGGAAGCCTCCCCATGCCTCCCAGCCTTACTGTTGACAGCTTTGGAAAATGCAAAAATCAACACTAGCCAGACCCCCTCCCCTCACTTGAATCCGAAATCAGCTACTTTAGGGGAAAGAAAAGGTGATGAATTTCTTGACAGCCAAGCTATATGTCAGCAAATAACATTTATTCACAGATAGAGGAGCCAAAAGAGCGACAGTAAAAATGCATTCTGAAAATATTATCACTGCTTCTGGGTGGATTTTGTTGTTTTGGTTTTTCTTCCTTTATTTATTTTTCTTGAATAAAGTTCTGCACAGAGCCTATTTTGGGGTCTGACTTGAGTTTGTTTTCTGGGCCAGACTCCAGAGAAGTTCAGAGCAAGGCTTGCTCAAGCTTGTAGATAGCGGTTTTGTGGGCTAGTTGTTGCTTCTCTTAAGTACCCCCAAAGACCTCTCTTTCCCATGTTTTCCTAATTCAAAAAGGAGGTGCAGGGCTCTTAACCACTAACTGAGAGTACAGATTTTTCCCTAGTCAAAGGGTTGGAGAGGGCAGGGGGAAGGGCTATTATTTAATCCCATGGTCATCTATCTCTTCCTTTCTCATGACAGTGGCAATTCCACACTGGCCCTGCTCCAGCATCCTGGTGGGAAAGTCTGTAGATGAACTACTATAGCAAACAGCTCCCTTGGGGAAAGTTCTTATGGTGTTTCAAGTCAAAAAGGGGCCATTTGCACTCCAGAGACTTCCATAGAGGACAACACCCTAGCACGGCTTTGTGTCACAAAGCCGGCCTGGTCCTTGGGTCTACTGCGATCACCCAGGGCTACCAGAAGACCAGGGCATGAAGGCTGCCTCCCAAAGGCCAGAGCTCTGTTGTTCAATGATGTGGGGCCAGACAACTTGTCAACAGAACCTTGCATTAATGGCTCAAGTGGGTATTTCGTTCTAGATAAGTGTATTACAGTCATGCCTTGGCCTGGGAATTTAGTACAAACACAGCAAGCTATAGAACAAAATGGAAAGAACTTGCCTTTCTCTTCGTATTTTTACCAATGTTATAGTATAGTAAGGCATAATTTAAAGAGTCAACTAGAGTTAAGTTATGTTTGTTAGCAGTCAAACAGCAAATCTCAGCCTCCCACACCATTTCATTCTTCCCATAGGTAGACCACAGCTAGTTCTTGCATTATTGCTTTCCTATTAAACTGTTTCCATGTAACATGTTTTCTATTACCATGTTTCTTTTTATCTCTATTTTAGTGATTTTTAATTTCTCATAAATAGACAAAGTTTGACTATCTTTCTTCCTCCTCGTTGTCTCACATTCATTCTTCCTCATGACCCTATTATTGTGGTCAAATAATATATTAATATATTAAAAACAAACACTTGAGTAAATCAATATATGGGTACATGTACATAGGTATTTTGCACTTTTATCTGATTATGTTTCATATTTACTTCCTACACAAATTTTTCTTTACTCTGAATTTAATAGAAAAAAATCCAAACACAGGCTTCATTTTCTAAGTACCTCTGATTAATTTAATAAAATGATTGCCAAGTGCTTAAATATTCTCTTGGGAAATTTTGAAACTTTAGCTAGTCAATCGCATCTTCCTGAAAAAGAATCTTCCTACAGAAGATTGTTTTTCCTGATATTCTACATGATGCCCAGCTCTTATCATGTGATCTTTCTCCATAGAAATCTTTATGACTTCCTCAATTTTTTTCTCTATTAGGTCTTCTGAGTCTTGTATTCTTTGTGTTTTTACTTATTTTGCTTTCTCTCTCCATGAAATAAAGTACATTCTCTGGCAGCTTCCAAAGAAACTGTATGGAAGAAGAAGATGTGTTCACCTGTATGAAAGGTGAATTGTTTGATTTATTGTTCCCTTAAAATAACTTTATTCTACACTGACCCTTGACTGTTTAGGTACAGAATTCTCAACTAAAAATCACTTTACTTCATTTGATCCTTTTGGAATCTTCCACTGTCTTCTAATTTCCAACGATGTTGTAAGAAAAACAGTCCTCTTGCTTCATGATCTCATGTACATACTATGAGGGATCTTCTTTTTGTTTCTAATTATTGGTAGAAAATACAAACCAGCAAGTGTTACCTCAGGCTTCCCAGTCACACCAGTACTTCATTTGAGACAATATGACTCATTCTAGCCTGTAGCTTGAGAACAGAAAGGTCTCCTCCGGCTAGGATAACTACATTACAGGTTGAAGTAAACTTCCTCCACCCTTTTCTTTTCAGTCTCACAATTACCTCAAGGTACTATGATCCAGATGACATTTTGCAGGTGAAGTTGAACCTCCTTTAATAAGTCAGATCTGAATTTCTTGACCATAAGTCACATTTTTCTCATTTGTTTGCATATGTTGTGAGTTTTCATTGGATGATTCTTGTAACTGGAACATTACAAAGTCTCTGGAGACGATTATTTTCCTCTGAGAAGGGTGAAATTCTCTTCTAGAAGACAGATTTCCAGGCTAGATACTGAAATGTCTACGAAGTCCCTTTGTTTTTCAACTGTGCTTTCTACCTCTTGAGGTGTCTATCTTCTGGGTATGAGTTAGAATTATTCAATAATTTGGGTTGCCTCTTCTGCATCTTTTTCTTTGTCGGGATCTTTTTACCTTAGCTCTGCAACCACTTTGAAAGCTCCAGACTTGGTTGTCTGACAGTTCAAAGCAGTAACCCTGGAACTTTTTGCCTAAGTTTCAGCTATCTTGCACCATGCACACTAAGTAGAATGCTATGGCATGAAAAGCACATTCTGTCACCCTCTTCCATATACTGACACCTTCCCATCTGTGTTTTCTCTTGGCAGCTCTCCAATGCCTGGAAATGGCAATTTTTAACATTTTAATGTCGAGTGTATCATTTCTAACTGTATAAGAATTAACACAGTGCAAACTACTCTCCAACTTCTTTTCAGCACAACTCCTTTTAAAAGCATACTTTAATCAGATTACAGAACATTTCAAAAATTACACACCTGAATGACTTTCCACAAAAAAAAAAAAAAATACTATGCTCAGTGATTTCACATTGGTTTTATTTTGACTGTAGAAAATATTGTTCATGTACAATTTAAATCCAATCTGTTTTACTGCGTAAGCAGAAGTACCTTGAAGAATAACTGTACTTTATCACTGCCTGTTCTTTGATCTTCAAATTCCCTTTAGCTGAGTCTAGGGTCATTCTGAATTCTCATCTCCTTTACATTGCAGTGTCATATGCAGTCAACATGTTTCTGTTTTTTCCTGAACCCAACCTTGAAGACGGCTTAATCTTTGTGAAGACTGAAAATTACAAAAGGTTATATAAATGATGAGAAAAAGATGGCTCTTAACACTTTGTGGTGAAAAAAGGATCATCGTAAGAAGAGCTGAGAGGAGAATTACTTGACAAGACCCAACATTATTATTGCTTTTTATTTCTGGAAGGTTCTAGTCCCTGCAGGAAAAGGGGGTAAATCTGGTTCATTGTTTCCTAAGATATAAGGGACTCAGTTTAGTAACCTCTATCCTCAGCAAAGGAGTGTCCAACAGAAAGAATCCTGGCCCAGAACTGTGACCCTTAAATCTGGAAATGACCATTCCATTTCTTTCATATAAACCATTTTCCCTCTACAGTAATGGTTCTTACCATTAAACAGAGCTTGGTACTCTATAGTAAGTTACTCATAAAAACCTTTGTTATAGGTATAAATGACCAAAAAAGGTATGCAGACAGGGCAGGAAAGATAGTAAAGCAGGTAAAAATTCCTCCCTTACACTCAGTTGATCCTTGAATACAGGATCAAGAGTAAATCCTGAGCAGTCCTGGGTGTGGGGGGAAAAAATGAGTTGTTGTACAGACAGCTCAGTTTAAACATTCAATGACAATTCTTTTTTCGTCTGTGGCCAGATGTGAAACATCTGGATGGAAGATGTAACATTCCTTCAGGAAACTCACTGCACTTCTAGATAATTGAATAGACTTTTATGTGAATTGTATAAACCTGGCAATTATAACAGCTCCACCAACTCTTATTTCCATAATGATTTACATGCAATTACAGAGTACTTCTGTGTGTATATATTTTTATAAACTTTGTTTAATTACCATAGCCTACAGAATAGTCTTAATTACCCAATGTTACATACAACAGAGCTCAGAGACCATATTATAGAAGGCACTGATCTTCTACTCTGGAATAGGCAAGGCCTATAAAGGAGAAATAAAACAGTCCCTGCCATCAAGTCCCTCCCACTGAACAAGAGAGGGGCTCGAAATTAAACGGACTTGACTTGTCTAAGGTCACACGGCATTGTACACTCAGATCTGGGACTCTGTTCAATTTTTCCAGTGTCAGGTTCAGCCCTCCCTCTTCGCAGCTGCCTCCAATAATGGCCAGATTCACTTAGTGATCAGTAAGTAGAAAGGAAGGAACAAAGGTGTTTTTGAAACACCATCAGAAGAACCTCAGGATTAACACTGAGATCAGAAACGAAGCTCCAGATCAGTAAAATTACAGCTGTGAAGACTAAATCTAGGCATTGCAAAATGATTTTGAAGTAGTGTGGGATTAAAAAAAAATCAGTAGCAGAACATATATGGTGTGTCTTCCATGTTTCGTTGATACATATGAATAAGTTCAGAGCAAGAACTCATTTCAATAGTCAGAGTCTTGTATGTATGTTCCATGCTGATGGCTGAAATTTGCCTTTATTTTTTCTTTTTCTTGTGCTCTTAGGTTTGTGTTTATTTTTGCTAAAACATAAACTATAAACAGAGGAAGCTAGATATGGAAAAAATAAAGATTTTTTAACTTTTAATTTCACATAAACAAGGAATCAAGTTTGAATTTTGCCCATGACTGACAACATGATCTTGGGAAAGAAGTATCTTTCTTTGTGCCTTAATTTCCTTAGTAGAGAATCATACTAATCTTGCAGGGTTTCCTGTGAATTAGGGATTGTTTCAGAACACCTAATATACACAGAATCCCTCAACCAGTAACCATTATGCTCTATATTCCATATGTATGGATATAGAAGCTTATTGAAGAAGAAATTGGCATTGGGCCACAGCGAATTTTAGACACTGAACATTTCTTTTTTTCTTTTGTTTTGTTTTGTTTTGGTTTGGTTTGGTTTGGTTTGGTTTGATTTGGTTTGGATTTTGGGTCACACCCGGCACCACTCAGGGATTATTCCTGGCTCTATGCTCAGAAATCCCTCCTGTCAGGCTCAGAGGACCATATGGGATGCCAGGATTCGAACCACCATCCTTCTGCATCTAAGGAAAATGCCTTACCGCTGTGCTATCTCTCCAACCCCAAATTTCTTTATTTTAGACACTGATTTACAGTCATTTTTGGCATTCAATATTCTCCCACCAATGTATATTCCCTAAAAAAGAATCATCAGTTTCCCAACCTCTCCAAAGCTGCCCCTTGACAAATAAAAATAGTTTACTTAATATTTTGTGCATTCCTGCTGGAAAATCATAATTAAAATCCATGGTGGTGCCACGTGGCCACATAAGCAACTGTGTGGTCCATAACTTTGAGGGTCTTCAGAGCTGGGCTGATAAACTCATATGGCAACAGCAATGGTCCATAGTGGCTCTCTGATGGGCCATAGTGTGATGAGCTATAAGACATATATATTTATGAGTTTTTCTTGCTGATTGGACCTCTCTCTTGAGAGTTAAATGAATCTAGGCAAGGGTCCTGATATCTTTTTTTCTTTTGGTGGGTAGAGGGGGCTTAGGGGTTACTCCTGACTCTGTGCTTCAAAATTACTCCTGGCTCAGGGGTTCTGAAACTTTTCAAACAAGAGGCCAGCTCGCTGTCCCTCAGACCATTGAATGGCAGGACTATGGTTTAAAAAATAGATCTATGAATAATAATGCCCTGAGTGCCATAGTTTGAGGACCCCTGCCAGAGACTGAGAAGAAGATCCAAGACATAGAGAAAAGAAGGAGAGTTGGAGAATGAGGCTCACATACCATTCATGTGCAGTACAGGTTCAGACAAGTTGGTTACTAAGCAGGCTAGGCAGCAGTGGCAAAAACACCCAGCAGGCTGAATAAATGTCCCCAGAGGGCTGCATGTGGCCCGTGATCTATAGTTTGAGAACCCCTGATGTTGTTGACTGTGTGTGAAGACATGACAGCAGGTTCTTGTTTGTGGTATGGCTGCCAGACCCTTCTAGAAGTACAGAGGCACAGTGAGGAGGCAGCCTTGCCTGGCTCCGCAGCTCTCTGGATTGTGTAAAATATCTGGAGAGGTCAGTCACAAAACCAACATGCCTGGAGTGTTTTTTGTCTAGAAGTCTTTGCAAAGATGAGCAGAGAAGCAGTGACGTTGGGTCATTGGTGTGGTGGCAGTTATAGTGTGAATCTGTGTGTGTAGCCTACATGGTTTCAACAGGTTGAGGGACTTGCCCTTGGCCCCCTCTAAAAGGCCTCAACAGCAACCTATCAAAGCCAAAGAAGAGTAGCATGCTATCATCTTGTCAGCAACAAATGTACAGAAGGGTCACATCCTAGGGACAACCCTTGTATAAAATATCACTTGTCCCAAAGGGATTTACCAGTCATATCTTCACCTACTTATTAAATATGCATTTGTCCAAAGCTAGAAGACTTTGTGGTATGAAGATGAATAGAACTTAGGCCACTGAGTAAACATCATCAGAAAAACGTACAATTTAATATGGAAAGTATAAGTAAACAATCAAGCATATGGGGGTCTAGTGAGATAAGTCCAACCTCATGTGAGAAGATAAAGAAAGTGTGCCATAAGCTTGGCCTGAAGCCAAATTATCTAGCAGGAGCAAAACTGGGAGAAAGGGTTTGGATGTGATAAAGAAAGGCAACACATGCAGAAAGTAAATCATAAGTTCTGGTGTCTCAGAAGCCACAATAGTTGGCTTTGCCAGTTGATGAAAAATGTAGTAGGGGATGAGATTGAAAACAGTTATGGGATCCGAATTATTTCAAGTCATACATATGTATTCTTTATCCAAAGAGCATGGAAGGATTAGAACACTGTGGAGCTAAAAGTTGGGGTGTGCTTCCTTTATATATCAGACAAATGTTCTCAATCCCTGAAGATGAAGAGTATGGTTGGGTCAGCCCAGTTGTGTCTAGCTAGGGGTTTAGGGTGTAAATAAATCAAGCCTGGGACAGTGATCATGGACATGGAGATGAGGGTGCTGGAAACCAGATGGTAAGACAGTTCCTAATGATCCTCAGGGTTTAGTGAGAAGTCAGATGGACACACTTAAGCTTTAGGAAAGAATTTATTACATAGTATGAGAAAGTTTCATGGAAGAAGTCAGACATCAGCAGCCTTTGACAGGGAGATAAAAGGGCTGACCCCAGGCAGAGGAAATGAAATTAAGTGGTAGATCCAAGGTAAAGGAAGTAGAATTAACATCACTCTGGACAAGAACTGGGTGCTGAAAGGAGGTAAAGTGATATGTATGATACTCTTTCAGTAAACACAGTGCCTAAAAAAATGAAGGTGAAGGAGAAAGAGAGAAAAGTAAAATGTCTGCCATAGAGGCAGGTGGAAGGGAACTGGTGACATTGGTGGTCAGAAGAAATGGGGTTGGAACATTGTATGACTGAAACTCAAACATGAACAACTTGTGACTTAGTATCTTTCAGTGAGTCAACTAAAATTTTTATTTAAAGATCAAACTAGAGATGTAGTAAAATGTTGGCTGGTTTCATCATACAGGAAAAAAATGAGACTGTTTATGCTCTATAGTAGAATCTTGAAACATTTTGTGTATTATAGAAATGAAAAGAGTCATTACAGGGGGCATGGAACTTCTGTCAGCTTTATAGTGGCCCCGAGGAACAATCTCCTTCCACTTCTGTGTTTTCATTTCACCATCAGTCAGCCCCATTGCCACTGTTCATCAGAGAACAGACGTAGCTGGCTTTGTCAAGAAGAGAGGATTAAGATGTGGGAGACAGAGAGTGATGAAGAAAAAGAGACAAATGATGTCTAAAGATGAAAGGTTTCCTGGTAACCTAAATGTCCTGGGGAGGTTCCATTTACGACAAAGACCAGCAAACTTGGCTCTCCAAAGCGTCAAAAAGCCAATGTCAAAGACAGTAGGCAATGCAGAACGTTGACTTATCTCACAATTCATCTTTGCTGTTGATCACAAAAGCAGTATAGGCAGTATGTAAATGTGCATGCATAGTGAAGTCTTAATAAAATTTGAGGGATGCAGACCTGAACCTCATAAAAAGTTTGCAAGTCACAAAGTATTCTTTTTTCCCTCAGCAGTCAAAAATGTAAATATTCCTATTCACACTCAATAACAACCAGTAGACTGGGTTTGGCCTATAGAGTTATAGGTTTGCCATCATTAGCTTAGAATGAGGTGTCATCAGAGATGAAGCATTGGAGGGTCTATTTGCAAAGGCAGTTTACACTACTATGAGTTCTGACTATGATAGGATACAGGCTCAGGAAAGAAACAACTACTTCCTCCTCTTCCCCCCTTTCCTTATCCCTTCCTCCCTCTCTTCTTTCTTTCTCCTTCTCTTCTTCCCTGTCTTTCTTCCTTCCCTTTTCTCTTCCCCTTTTTTCCTCTCTTCTCTTCTCCCATCCTTCCCTCCCTAGTTCTTCCTCTTTTTCTTTCTTCTTTACTTTCTTTCTTCTAATATCCTTTTCTATCTCTGACTCTATTTTTATTTTTTGTTTGGAGGCCATACCTGGTGGTATTCAAACCTTCCACCCAACTAGGTGCTCAGTCATCATTCCTGGAAGTGCTCAGCTACCATATATATGGTGGCTGCATATAGAATCTGGATCAGCCACATGCAAGGCAAGCTCTTTACCCAAAGTATAATTTTGATCCTCCTTCTAAGAAAATATTAGAAGTCTTAAGTATTGGTACTTAGTATTAGAAAGAACTTTATTTACTTTCCTAGGAAGCCTCTCTGACTAACAAGCTATTTGGAATATAATATATTATCTTTTTCTCATAATTAATAATGAATATAGGGCTTTATGTATTTGTTTTGTTTTGTCTGGGAGCCACACCTGATGATGCTTAGGAGCTACTGCCAGCTCCATTCTCGGGGCTAACCCTGGTTGGCCATGGGGGCACCTTGTAGTACTGGGGTTGAACCCAGGCTTTCAATTGCAAAACATCTACTTCAGCTTTTTAGGAGATCTCCCCAGCCTCCTAATTACATTCTAAAAGTTACTTTTTTATTTTTTTTATGCACCACACCATGGTCATTAAAATCTCCTAATTTCACAACTATAAAATAAAAGGCACAAATGGAAAGGCTCAAAGATTTGGCATTCTCAGCAGTGATAGGGATTACCCAAGCCACCCAATGATGTATTGAGGCTTCCAGGACTGGACCCAAATATTGGAGACAATGCAGCGCCAGGGATCATATTAAGGTCAGCCTCATGCTAGTCATGTGTCCTAACACATGTAATAATCTCTCCAGCCTTATATTTATTTTTCTTATTAAACAGTTTGGGTTGCTTCCCCTGACCTCTTCCCTTTTCTGTGCTCCTAGAAGTCTGTCTGACCCCAATCTCCCACTACAGTCTCTCTCTCCTTCTCTGACCCTCATAACCTTTAAAAGATGAATGTACAAGAAGTGGGAAAAGAGGAGAAAGAAGACACTTAGAGAAAATAAGGTTGTAGGTTGGGGTCTGCAAATGACTTCTGCTGGCCCTGGTAACCAGATATGAAGCTAATCACATTATCTCCCAGGACCTAAAATATGGGGGATCCATGGATCTTGAATATATCCTGCCAAAATACATTCAAAATTCCAGTTATGCCACTGGGAGCTTTGTTTTTAATTCCAGTACCAAGAATCAAACTCAGGGCCTCAAATATAAAGGCAAGTGAGTCATATACCAGGCCACTGTATGTACTGGGGTTCACAAGGCTAGCCTGGTTCTCCAGAGAGAAACCTGACCTCCCAATGTGGGACAGACGTGCCCTCTTTTTCCATCTCCAGGGTTCAACTCTAAACCCATTTTGTGCCACAGCACTCAATGATGGTTCAACCAGCTGCCCGAAAATCTATTTCTATAGCAAGGTCACATTTCCACTGAAAACAAACTCATCATCTCTTCCCATTTGATCTTTCTTCCACATGCCTTTTGAATTAAAGTGGGCATTTTATTTCCATCTGTTTTCAGCTCTGTGTTAGAAACATACATGTCCATCCCAATCCCTCTGCAAGGCAGGTGGAAGATCAGTTCTAGGTCTTACTACTTATCAACAGACTCTGAACTACTACCTCCTAGGTACCCTGATGGAGCTGATCAAGAGGCATTTCTAGAAGCATGTTCTGCTTCAAAGTCAGAAAGATATGGTTTTAGAAAGATAATGCAGGGGCCAGGCGGTGGCGCTGGAGGTAAGGTGTCTGCCTTGCCTGCGCTAGCCTAGGACGGAC
>PVKC010023996.1:0-17056 GCA_004027635.1 Crocidura indochinensis | reverse complement strand
CAAGACTCTGGAAACAACCAAGATGCCCTTCAACAGACGAATGGCTAAAGAAACTGTGGTACATATACACAATGGAATATTATGCAGCTGTCAGGAGAGATGAAGTCATGAAATTTTTCTACACATGGATGTACATGGAATCCATCATGCTGAGTGAAATAAGTCAAAGAGAGAGAAAAATGCAGAATGATATCACTCATCTATGGGTTTTAATAGAAATGAAAGTCATTCTTGCAATAATAATAATTTTCAGACACAAAAGAGAAAAGAGCTGGAAGTTCCAGCTCACCTCAGGAAGCTTACTACAAAGAGTGATGAGTTTATTTAAAGAAATAACTACATTTTCTATTGTCCTAATAATGAGAATGTATGAGTGAAATGGAGTCCTGTTCAGAGTACATGCGGGGGGTGGGTGGGAGGAGGGAGATTTGGGACAATGGTGATGGGAATCTTGCACTGTTGATGGGTGGAGCTCTTTACATGACTGAAACCCAAACACAATTATGCATGTAATCAAGGTGTTAAAATAAATAAATTAAGAAAATAATAAAAAAAATACTTGTAGGGGCCCGGGAGATAGCATGGAGGTAAGGCGTTTGCCTTTCATGCAAAAGCTCATCGGTTCAAATCCCGGTGCCCCATGTGGTCCCCCGTGCTTGCCAGGAGTAACCCCTGAGCACTGCTGGGTGTGACTCAAAAACCACACACACACACACAAATACTTGTAAACAATTGACTTATACTGAGATGGTAATAATTCTATTTTTTCTTTTATTAGTAGCAGACACAGCTCATGATTCAGCAGAATGCTAAATTGTTGATTTTGCTTTGGTTTAGATTTTTGGGTCATATCTAGTGGTACTCCTGGTTCTGCACTCAGGAATCACTTGTGGCAGGCTTAGAGGATCATAAAAGATGCTAGGGATAAAACCCAGATTGACTGAATGCAAAGTAAGTGCCTTACCATCTGTGCTATCATTCTGGCACAAGAGTGCTAAGTTGTTGGGGTTTTTTGGGTTTTTTATTGAAAAAAAATTTTGGGCCACACTCGTTTGATGTTCAGGGGTTACTCTTGACTATGCCCCAGAAATCACCCCTAGCTTTGGGGGTCCATATAGGATGTTGGGGGATCGAACCAAGGTCCATCCGAGGTTAGCACTTGCAAGGCAGATGCCTTACCTCTAGTGCCACCTCTCCGGCCCCAAGAGAGCTAAGTTTTAATTAATCAACACTCTTCCATAAACCAGGATTTAGATTTCAAGTGTCATATTTTACTTCTTGAGTCATTGAAAGCTTTTGTTTTATAACATATAAATTGTGAGAAATGGTATTCTTTTTAATAAAATTAAGAACAAGCACCCACTCTTCTTAATATAATGACTTTAGACCTATGAAAGAGAGTCAGTCTTTATTTCCAAATCATGTGCGGAGCTTCAAGCAAGAAGCTTCTGGAAGAAGCATTTCATATATTGTCTTAACTCTATTATTTCCAAGGAGACAGGACTCTGTCCATTTTGTTATCCAGACATCCTTTTATTTTTTGGTCATGCTCTATAATCAGTTTTATTGTTTCTGTGGGATTCATTATTTTGCATTTTCTTTTTTCTTTATTTAAGCACCATGTATGTATTATACATACATGATTGTAGTTGGGTTTCAGTCATAAAAAAAAAAACCCTTCACCTGTGCAACCTTCCCACCACCAATGCCCCATCTCCCTGTATTCGAGACAGGCATTCCCTTTCTCTGATAATAGTAGTGTAGTCATCTCTCTAACTAAGCTCACCACTCTATGTGGTGAACTTCACATTGAGTGCAAACCTTCCAGCCCTCATCTCTGTTGTCTCTGGGCAGTATTACAATCATGTATTTTGTTTTTCTTAAAACTCATAAGTGAGTGAAACTCTTCTGTGTCTATCTTTCTCCCTCTGACTTATATCACTCAGCATAATAGATTCCATGTACATCCATGTATAAGAAAATTTCATGCCTTTATCTCTCCTGACATCTATGTAATATTTCATTCCATAATATTCCATTATGGCAGTTTATTTAGTCATTCATCTGTTGAAGGGCATATTGGTTGTTTCCAGAGTCTGACTATTGTAAATAGCACTGCAATGATATAGGTGTGAGGAAGGCATTTTTTATATTGTGTTTTCGTGTTCTTAGGGTATATTCCTAGGTGTGGTTTGCTAGATCATATGAGAGCTCAATTTCCAGTCTTTTTAGAAATCTCCATATTGTTTTTCATAAAGGCTGGATGAGATGGCATTCACACAAGCAGTGAATGAGGGTTCCTTTCTCTCCACATCCCTGCCAGTATTTACTGTTTTTGTTCTTTGTGATGTGTGTCAATCTCTTGTGTGAGATGGTACCTCCTTGTTTTAATTTGCTTTTAGCTGATGATTAGAGATGTAGAGCATTTTTCCATGTGCCTTTTGGCCATTTGTATATCTTCTTTGAGAAATTATCTGTTCATTTCTTCTCCCCAATTTTTATGGGGTTAAATTTTTTTGATTAAGTTTTGTCTTCATCTTATATATTTTGGATATTAGCCCATTATCTGATGAGTATTGGGTGAATAGTTTCCCCCATTCTGTGGGTAGTTTTTGTATCCTAGGGACTAATCCCTTTGAGGTGCAGAAGTTTCTCAGCTTAATATAGTCCCATCTGTTTATCTCTGCTTCCATTTGTTTGGAGAGTGCAGTTTCCTCTTTGAAGATGCCTTTAGTCATGAAGTGTTTTATCTATGTGTTGTTCTATATACCTCATGGGTTTGGGCATGATATCAAGGTCTTTAATCATTTTGATTTGACCTTTGTGCATGGTGTTAGATGGAGGTCAGAGTTCGCTTTTTTGCATGTAGCTGACTAGTTGGGCTAACACCACTTGTTGAAGAGGCTTTCCTTGCTCCATTTGCATTTCTTGCCCCTTTATCAAAAAGTGATTGATTGTATATCTGGGGCACATTCTCTGAGTACTCAAGTCTATTCTACAGATCTGAGGGTCGTCTTTAGACCAGTACCACGCTATTATAATGACTATATATTGTATTTGTAATACAATATAAAGTTGGGGAAAGTGATGCCTCCTATATTCCTTTTCACAAGAGTTACTCTAGCTATTCGTGGGTGTTTATTGTTCCAATTAAATTTTCAGAGTGTTTGATTCACTTTTCTGAAGAATGTCCTGGGTATCTTTAGAGGGATTGAATTAAATCTGTATAATGCTTTGGGAAGTTTGCCGTTTTAATGATGTTAATCCTACCAATCCATGAGCAGGGTATGTGTTTCCATTTTTGTTTGTCTTCTTTTATTTCTTGAAGCAGAGCTTTGTAGTTTTTTGTATAGGTCCTTCACGACTTTAGTCAAGTTGACTCCAAGATATTTGAGTCTATATGACAATAATGTTGAATGAGATTGTTTTTCTAATGTCCACTTCTTCTCTATCATTATTGGTGTACTAGAATGCCATTGAGTTTTTGCATGTTAATTTTGTAGCCTACCACTTTACTATATGAATCTGTTGTTTCTAGAAGCTTTTTTGTCGAATCTTTAGGGTTTTCTAAATATAGTATCATGTCATCTGCAAACAGTGAGAGCTAGATTTCTTCCTTTCCTATCTGTGCATTGGAAAAGAATGTGTATCCAGTTTTCTGGGGATGGAAGGTCATATATATGTATACACACACACACACATATATATATATATATATTTATATATATACACTAGTTCACTTTCTTCCATTTCTCTTTTCAGAACTAGTATATTCATGTTGGGATTCATAAGAGTCTCCCACTCTTATTGTGTTGCTATTGATGTCTTCTTTTAGATTTGTCAATAATTGTATTATATATTTTGCTGGCCCCTCATTAGGTAAATATGTTTAGGAGTGTGATTTCTTCCTGTTGTGCATATCCTTTGATTAGTATGAAATGTTCACCTTTGTCCCTTACAACTTTTCTGAATCTGTAGTTTACGTTATCAGATACCTATAATGGCCCTTCAAACTTTTTTTAAGGGAGTTATTTGCTTGGATGATTTTCCTCCAACCTTTGATTTTGAGTCTATGTTTATTCTTACTATTCAGATGTTTTTCTTGTAGGCAGTATAATGCTGGATTCAACTCTTTGATCCATTTTTCCACTCTGTGTCTCTTATTAGGTGCATTTAGTCCATTGACAGTTGAGAGAGATAATTGCCATGGCATTTAGTGTCATCATTGTGTAAAAGTTTGCTGTGTTTATTGGTCTTCTTATCTTAAAGTAAACCTTTCCGTTTTTCTTTTAAGGCTAGTTTTGAGTCTTTAAAATTTCTGAGCTGTTGTTTATCTGTTAAGATATTTATCCTTCCTTCAAACCTAAAAAGTGAGTCTATCTGAGTGTAGTATTCTAAGCGAAGCATTCATTTCATTGAGTTTTGTCACTATACCCCAACACTGCCTATGGCCTTGAGGGTTTCTTGTGACAGGTCTGCTGTAAATCTTAAGGATGCTCCTTTGAATGTAATTTCCCTTTTTGTTCTTGCGATTTCAGTATTCTATTACTTTCTGTTGGATTCATCTTTGTGACTAGGATGTGTATTGGGGCGTTTTTCTTTGGGTCTCTTCTAGCTAGTATTATCTGGACATGCAGGATTTTTTTTTTTTTTGGTACACAGTATTTAGCTCTGGAAATTTCTCTGCAATGATGTCCTTGTCTATTTATTCTTCCTGAGGATTTTATTCCTGTGTCTCTGGGACTCCAATGAATCTTATGCTGTTTCTGTTGAGCTTATCAAAGACTTCTATTTTCAGATGTTTGTATTCTTTGAGGATTTTTCCATGGTCTGATCATTTGCTGTAAGGCTCTTCCAACCTCTTCTGTTGTTATGCATCTCACCTCTCAGTTCACTGATTTTGTCCTTGCTGCTGTTACTCTGTTAGAAAGGCTTTCCATTGAGGTTTTCATTTCTTCTACTGAATTTTTCAGACCTGTTATTTCAGTTTGGAGATTTCTAATTTCTACCTTTGTGGTCTCTTCAGCTCTATCTCTGCTTTCTTTAATTTCTATGAGTATTCTCCATATTTCTTCTCTAAACTCCTTATCTGAGAAGCTAACTATGTGATTGGGTCTTCTTACGTTATCAGAACTGCCATCTTCATTCTCTATATACACATGGAGTTGGCCTGCATTGTTTCACTATTATCTTGCTTGTAGTGCGTTTTTTTCTATGCATCATCGTTGTGGAGTTCATTGTCTAGAAGATGAGTACAGCTGTAAATTGAAGCAGAAGAATGCAGAGGACCTTTATAAACCCATGGCAGCAGTCTGACACCAGCATTATGGGCAGGAACAATCTACCTTGATGGGATTAAATTCACTGGAGTCCTTCTCTGTAGCCTCAAGCAGGAAATCAGGAAGCCTCAGATTTCCTATTGATGTGTTCACAATCCTTGATGCACAGACCTAACAAAGCTGATTCTCTTAAATTCTATATTGACCTATTGTTCTTTTTTATTGGTGGGAACTTCACTCTTCCTATTTTGGTTTCTTCCTTATTTTAAAGTTCATAAATGTAATTTTTAGGCTATAGCTTATATATATATATATATATATATATGTATATATATATATGCTTCTATCACCTTTGACTGATTAAGTTGGAACATATCAAAATAGTAATAGAGATTTGTCTTATGGCCAAAGTCATTCTATAACTATTGCACTTTTCCAATTATCTTTAATTAAAATGATTTCTTATAATTTAGAAAAGTTAGGCACTATGTTTATTTTTACTAAAGTTATTTCCACTAGTCTCTCTCAAAGTAGACATCACAATACTACATATATACTTATATCTGTATGGTAATTTATAGATGCTTTTTTCTTTGATGGACTTTTCTGCTTATTACAATTTTATACTAAAATATATTAATTTTTAAATAAAAACATCAGTAGCTACTATTTGAAAAATATTTTGACAAAAACTCTGCTTATTTAAAAACTAAAACTCTACTTTTAATTATAACATAGAATATTAAACTAATTAAAACAAGTTCAGGGGTCCGGTGAGGTGGCGCTAGAGGTAAGGTGTCAGCCTTGGAAGTGTTAGCCAAGGAAGGACTGCGGTTCGACCCCCCAGCATACCATATGGTCCCCCCAAGCCAGGGGCAATTTCTGAGCGCTTAGCCAGAAGTAACCCCTGAGCATCAAACAGGTGTGGCCCCAAAAACCAAAAAAAAAAAACAACCCACCATAAAAACACTAAAACAAGTTCAGGACTTGGATATGGTGCTTCTCTCAATCAAACATAGTAGCAATGTTCATCATCTCTGACAATCAAACATGGTCTTTGATCACTTTTCCCATTTGGGGTTTGTTACTGCCTTTTGGTACAAACATGGCATCAGATCACTTTTTCCATTGGGCCCTGGTACTGTCTTTTGGTGCTGTCTGGTCTTTTGGAAGCATGGTTTATTTTAAGATCCTAGTACAAAAAGTTTGGAAGTCTTTGATTACAAATACTAAAGAACGGTCTGCTAATGTCCCAGATTCATTGCTTCTGCAGACTCCTAGCTGCCAAAAGACTCCAAGTATGTTGGTTTTGTGGGGACCTTTGGAGCCACGCAGGGTTGCATCTACCTTCCCACTCCCTGTCTCTGCACACACACCCCTCCACATGTTTCTGCACTTCCAGATGCCCCTGGTAGCCTTGCCCATGAAAAGTGAAGTCATTCTAGTGCATTGAACTCACAACAAAAATGAACTCGCCAGAAGTGAGTCTCACTCATTTTGTAGCTGTTTAAATTGATGCCATAGAATTCCCTTGTTGTTGTTATTGTTTGGTGTTTTGGTTACACCCAGGGATTTTTATTGGCTTAGCACTGAGAAATTACTTCTGCTGTTGCTCAAAACACTATATAGGAACCAGGGTTGATCTGGCATGTGTAAGGCAAGCACCTAACTTGCTGTCCTATCTTTCTAGCCCCTGAGTTGTATTTCTGAGGTTCATTTAGCATCCTTAGTTAATATGTTTTGCTATTGAAAAAAGGTGCTAAAATCAACATTTTAAAATGGTGGTAAGATATATAGAACATTGCATCCTATTCAAATTATGTTACATTAAAATTTAATGGCATTGTTTACAACATTATGAACTGGAATATAGCTCAGGTGCAGAACATGCTTAATATATATGAGTTATATGAAGTTCTAAGCTTAATAAATGGCATTAAAAAGTGAGAAGTCATAGCATAAAGTTACTACATCTATATATTTCCAAAATCCTTTCAATATACTATACAGAAACTCCATATTCATTTACACCCCATCCAAATCTTTAAGACAACTCTTTGCTGTCTGACTTTGAGCATATTATTTTTATTTATTTATTTTTAATGTCAAAGGTATGAAATAAGACCGAACCACAGGAGGAGTGAGGTCTTTTGGACTCACTTGCAATTTTTATAGCATTTGCTCATATCGAGCATATTAGTTTTAAGGTTCTTAATGATGTGCTTAATTTTTGAGCAAGTTTTATGTTGTTTTCCACACAATTTTACTATTTTTATATTCCACTCGCAATTTTCAAGGAATAAAGGTAAATTTGAAATCTGTTTTCTTTTTTTTTTTTTTTTTTTTTTTTTTTTGGTTTTTTGGGCCACACCCAGTGACGCTCAGGGGTTACTCCTGGCTATGCGCTCTGCGCTCAGAAGTTGCTCCTGGCAGGCACGGGGGACCATATGGGAACCGGGGGATCGAACCGCGGTCCGGTCCGTCCTAAGGCAGGCACCTTACCTCCAGCGCCACCGCCCAGCCCCGAAATCTGTTTTCTAATCTAAATCTTCTAAGGATTTGGTTCATTGCTGGAATTTTACTCTGTGTGTCACAACTGAATCTTTTGATACATCATTTACATTCTTTTTCTATTGAATTTCAGATGTCAGTAGTCTAAAGACCTATAAAGAGTTAAATGAATTTTGCCTTGTTACCTACTTCATAGATTACACTGAGTAATTAATTACTCTGGTATTCTATAGATAAAGATCATTGGCTAGGCTTCAAGATAAAGTGGCAAGCAAAAATTTTAATTACAAATTTGCAAATAGAATTACTTGTATAAATAAAGTTTATGCCCTAAGAATGACCAGGTTTGACCCCAAACAAAAAATAAAATATACTGTTATTCTGGTTAAAAAAAACTCACTAAATGAATAAAAAATGTTGTGGTATATACCTAATAGAATATTAAACTGTGGGGCTGGGCGGTGGCGCTGGAGGTAAGGTGACTGCCTTGCCTGCACTAGCCTAGGATGAACCACGTTCAATCCCCCGGTTTCCCATATGGTCCCCCAAGCCAGGAGCAACTTCTGAGTGCATAGCCAGGAATGACTGGGTGTGGCCCAAAAACAAAAACAAAAACAAAACAAAAAAATAATATTAAACTGCTCTTTTCTATGAGGAAATCATGCAGTTGGCTGCAAAATCAACAGTATTAGAAGGTGACATGTAAAATGAAGACAGTGAAAAAGAAAAAAAAACAATGTATCTGTGGAATGTAAAGAGATAAAATGAGAAAATAGCAAGTATTAAACAATAATAAGGCCTTTGGATGACAAAACTGATTAGCAGTGCAAGGTAGCATAGATATGATCTGAAGTAATATAAGGTGAATGGTGTAGGGTTTTAAATACTTTGATGGTGGAGTGCTGTAGTCTCAGCAATTATCGTGGGTCATAGTTCTTTCACGGGAGGAAATCAGGAACACTAGCGGACAAATATGAAATATGAAATAATGATACCACACGCAGTATGTGTGGGGTCAACATGTTTCTGGCAGGACTGCGACAAGTTTAATTTTTTAAGCAGGGAAATTTATAAGGATAAAATTAGCCACAGGTGAAGAATAATTGTAATCACAAAGCCTAGTATAAAAATAGCAATACCTAAGCTATGGGTGTGACTAAAAATTCTAAGTTACAAGAGAGAAGGTCACATAACTCAAGCCACTTTAAATGCAAAACCAGGATTAGGAGGAAGTAGGAAATATCTAGAAACTTGATCTTTCTAGGCTGGACTCTATATTTTCAGAGGTCAAGTAAAGGGCGGTACCAAAATCCCAAGAATGAACTTCCCTATTTCTAAAGGAGAGTCAATAATCAAAATCTGCATTCAGGTTACACCCTTGATTACCAGAAACTGCAGCTGCAAAGGACATATTTGAAAAGGAGAGAAAAATTGTCTTTGCTTTTAGGACTGACTATATCCAGAAAAAGGGGTTCTCAAATAAACTTTGGTGCTGGAATTTCTGGGCCAAATTATTTGATAGAGGTCAATATTTTGCCTGATATAAACAAAGGATAGATAGTCAGATACTGACTGAAAATGTAATGCCAGGCGTCTCTTTGGAAATTCCTCAACCATCCACGCAGGGGGAAAAGGCGTCCATGGCAGGCCTTTTTAGGAATCCCATGGGGGTTAAATTAGTTCTACTTAATTTAAATTAAGGCTGAGCCCCCCTAAAAGTTTAGGCATGCCGTGGAAGTGGAGCATGCATTAACCTTGTACATCAATATTAGAAAATTCAACACCATTGTAACCATATTACCTGGGCTCTCACAAAAGTAGATAAATAAAAAATAATAATAAAATAAATATGACTCTTGTACTATATGTTATGAGATCCTGTTAGACCATCTTTTGGGAATGGAGCCTATAAAAATTTCCTTCACCATTGTGGCAAAAATGCACGCTGATGAAGGTTGTTGTACATGATATGACTGTAACTTAATCATAGACAACTTTATCTATGGGGAAAATTGTATTATGCACAACTTTGTAATCATGATATTTAAATAAAAATAATAAAGACAGAATAAAATAAAAGATGTTGTTTCAAAACAGAAGTTTGTATGTAGATATGGAATCTAATAAACCACATCTATCTAAAAATTTTCCCTTTAATTGAAGTGAAACTGGGGACATTGGTGCTGAGAAATGTGCACTGTGCTGGTGAAGGGTATTGTATATAGTATGAATAAGTTCAATCATGAATAAATTTGTAACCATTGTGCTAAAATAAAGTAAAAAATATTTTCCTCTCTGTATATGAATGTATGTGCACAATTTCCTAAAAATCATACAGTGCTTTCCAATGGTAGTTTTCTCTTTTACTTCTGATTGTTCTTGGCATTTAGCATTGAAGTGTCTCGAATGTTAAAATTAGTAAACTCAACTGTCAGAAAATCTAATTGACAGTAGGATTTTTAAGAACCATCCATATCTAAATACTGCTGATACGTACTCACCAGATTCTTGATTATCCAGTCATCTTGGGGACTTGACTGGTAAAGATAAATTATTTGCATAAACTACCATATTGAGAGAACTGCCATATTTAAAACTTGTAAATGCCCTGAAAGATCAACATCCATATTCTCACTTTGCCATTCCAAAGACAATGGAACCAGGAATCTTCCATTTATTCTTTTGCACTCACCTCTTGTGCACTACCCTGAAATCTCTGCACATTGCATCTTCAGATCCTTAAAGTATCTGTTTTCTAATTAGATGAGAGCTGTCAGAGCCAGAATGGAGACAAATCAGAGGGAGAGAAGAGGACAGAGCTTCATTACTCTAACTCTTAGTTATCTCAATCTGACTGATACACTCAAAAAAAGGTCTCCTGTAAAGAGTTCTGACTTCTAGTACTTCTTTCACTCACCTATTTCTGTACTATTCTTTGTGATTCTGAACTTCTGTAATGAGTCCTTTAAAATGAACTTTTCTCAAATTGATTTAACTTGAGTGTTCTTCACATTAATGTTGAAACTCTGAATGAAACGACAAGAAAAATGTTTTGCTATTGTGTATCTTTAAATTTCATCCAGCTAAATCAATGATTTTATATCTTGGGTTTTCACAGCTCTGGTGACACTATTTCAGTAGGTGTCATAAAGTTTTCAAAAACAGTTTTATCTGTAATTCAAATTCCAAACTTGAAACTTAGCACTTGTTGCAAGTGGAACTAAAAAAAGCACTTAACTAATAATGACTGCTTTCTCACCACCTCACATGCACATCTTCACATGGTCTTTATTCTGTCAGTATGTGTGTCTCTGTGAATCCAAACGTGCCCTTCTTTTAAGTATACAGGCATATTAAAATAAGATTCATTTCCATACCTACACATTTTGTTTTTGAGCCACATTCAAAAGTGCTCACATTCACTGATCTCTCCTGGTGGTTTTGGGGAACCTTGTGGAGTGCTGAGGATCAAGCTTGGGTCAGCCACTTGCAAGGCAAGTGTTCTTCTCAACATACTATTGCTCCAGTCCCCCACATGACTATAGTTTAACTAAATAAAGATTTAAGGGCCCTTTCTTCAAAATTTGTTCACATAATGAAGTGTTAGGTTTAAGACTTCAACAAGCTTTTCAGGAAACAGCATAGTTTAGCTCATAGGTACAGATACTGTATCTAGAAAAACAGTTTCAGATGGTTGTTCATTTCTAATTATTAATTTATATATGTGCATCTTTATTAATTCATGTTTTAGTTCACAATTTACTTGAGTTAAATAAATCTATATATCATGTGGCCAAGAAGCATTCTGGGTCATTCTTTTATTATTCCTAAGATTGATAAATATAAGATATATACAAGTTGGGGCCAGTGTGGTGACACAAGCAGTAGCTCATTTGCCTTGCACACGCTAACCTAGGATGGACCGTGGTTCGATCCCCCGGCATCCCATATGGTACCCCAAGCCAGGAGTAAACTCTGAGCATCACTGGGTGTGGCCCAAAAAGCAAAGCAAAACAACAACAACAAAAAAACCAAGATAAATATTAAGTCAAGTCAATTTATCTTCTTAGAGTTATTTTTCTTCTCAAGAATGATAACAGTAGGGCTTGGAGCAATAGCACAGCAGGTAGGCAAACCACAGCAGTTTTTCCTTGCATGTAGCTAACACGGGTTTTATCCAGTATTTTATATGTTCCCCCAACCTGCTTGGAGTATGTTGAACAAGGAGTAATCTCTGAGCACCACCAGGTGGGGCATCAAAACAACAACAAAAGATAATGTATTTATTTCACAAACAGCATTCACCACTCTTTGTGGCGAGTTTCATATTGTGAGCCAGTCCTTCTGGCCCTTCCAGCTGTCTCTGGGATTATTACAATAATGTCTTACTTTAAAAAAAAATCATAGATGAGTGAGACTATTATGTGTTTATCTCTCTCACTCTGACTTATTTCACTCAGTGTAATAGATTCCATGTACAACCATGTATAGGAAAATTTTATGACTTCAACTCTCCTGATGGCTGCATAATATGTATATTATGTATTGTGTATATGTACTACAGTTTCTTTAGCCATTCATTTGTTGAAGGGCATCTTGGCTGTTCCTAGTGTATGGCTATTGTAAGTAGTGCTGCAATGAATATAGGTGTGAGGAAGGGATTTTAAAATAGTATTTTTGTGTTTCTATGGTATATCCCTAGGAGCGGTATAGCTGGATCATTTGGGAACTCAATTTCCAGTTTTTTGAAGAATCGCCATATAGTTTTCCAAAAAGGCTGGACCAGATGACACTCCAACCAGCAATGAATAAGAGTTCCTTTCTCTGCATCCCCACCAGCACTGCTTGTTCTCATTCTTTGTGATGTACACCAATCTCTATGGCATGAGATGGTATTTCATAGTAGTTTTGATTTGCATCTCCCTGATGATTAGTGATGTGAAGCATTTTTTCACAAGTCTTTTGTCCATTTGTATTTCTTTTTTTATCAAAGTATCTGTTCATTTCTTCTCCCCCTTTTTTGATGGGATTAGATGTTTCTTTTCTTGTAAAGTTCAGTCAGTGCTTTGTGTATTTTGGATATTAGCATGATATTATCTGATGGGTATAGGGTGAATAATTTCTCCCATTAAGTGATAGGTCTTATATCCTAGAAACTATTTCCTTTGAGATGCAGAAACTTCTCAGCTTAATATAGTCCTGTCTATTTATCCCTGCTTCCACTCATTTGGTGAGTGCAGTTTCCTCCTTGAAGATGCATTTAGTCTCAATATCATGGAGTGTTTTACCTACGTGCTATTCTATTTAGCTTATGGTTTCAGGTCCGATATCAAGTTATTTGATTCATTTAGACTTTCCTTTCTACATAGTGTTAGCTGGGGGTCTGAGCTCACTTTTTTGCAAGGGGCCAGCCAGTTGTGCCAATACCACTTGTTGAAGAGGCTTTCCTTGCTCCACTTAGAATTTATTGCTCCTTTATTATAAATTAGGTGCTTGTATGTCTGGGAAACATTCTTTGAGTACTCAAGCCTATTCCACTTATTTGAGGGTTTGTCTTTATTCAAATTCTATACTGTTTTGATAACCATTGTTTATAATACAGTTTAATATTGGGAAAAGTAATGCCTCCATATTCCTTTTCCTAATGACTGCCTTCGCCATTCAAGGGTGTGTATTGTTCCAAATGAATTTCAGAAGTGTATTGGATTCACTTCTTTGAAGAATGTCATGAGTATCTTTAGAAGCATCACATTAAAGCTGTACACTGCTTTGGTGAGTATTGACATTTTAATGAGGTTGATTGTGCCAATCCATGAGCAGGGTATGTGTTTCCATTTTCACTTGTCCTCTCTTATTTCTTATAGCAGGGTTTTATAGTTTTCTTTTTTTTTTTTTATTAGGTCCTTCATGGCTGTAGTCAAGTTGACTTCAAGATATTTGAATTTGTGTGGCACTAATGTGAATGGGGTTGTTTACTTAATGTACATTTCTTCCCTATCATTATTGGTGTATAAAAAGGCCATTGATTTTGTGTGTTAATTTTGTAGCTTGCCACATTGCTATATGAATTAATTGTTTCTATAGCTTTTTGGTAGAGTCCTTAGGTTTTTCTAAGTACAGTATCATGTCATCTACAAACAGTGAGAGCTTGAATTCTTTTTTTTTTTTTTTTGTTTTTGGGCCACACCCAGTGATGCTCAGGGGTTACTCCTGGCTATGCGCTCAGAAGTCTCCCCTGGCCTGGGGGACCATGTGGGGCACGGGGGATCGAACCGTGGTCGTCCAATGCTAGCCCGGTAAGGCAGGCACCTTACCTTCAGCGCCACCACCCGGCCCCTTGAATTCTTTTCTTATCTGGTTACCCTTGATATCTTTTTCTTGCCTGATTAGGCAATACTTCTGGTACTATGGTGAATAAGAGTGGTGAGAGAGGACAGCCTTGTTTTGTACCAGAATTTAGAGGAAAGACTTTTAGTTTTTCTCCATTGACGATATTTACCATTGGCTTGCAGTAGATGGCCTTTACTATATTGACAAAGGTTTCTTTAATTCCCATCTTGGTGAAAGATTTTTTAATCAAGAATAGGTTTTGAGTCTTATCAAATGCTTTCTCTGCATTGATTGATATGATCATGTGATTTTTCTTTTCTTTTTTTTTTTTTTGGTTTTTGGGTCACACCCGGCAGTGCTCAGGGGTTACTCCTGGCTCCTTACTCAGAAATTGCTCCTGGCAGGCACGGGGGACCATATGGGGGCACCGGGATTCGAACCGATGACCTTTTGCATGAAAGGCAAACGCCTTACCTCCATGCTATCTCCCGGGCCCCATGTGATTTTTCTTTTTCTTGTCATTGGTGCTGTGTATTACCTTGATAGATTTATGGATGTTAAACCATCCTTGCATTCCTGGGATGAAACCTACTTGGTTATGTCAATGATCTTCTTGATGAGGCATTGGATCCTATTTTCCAAGATTTTGTTGAGAATCTTTGCACCTGTGTTCATCAGAGATATTGGTCTGAAATTTTCCTTTAGGAAGCATCTCTATCTGGTTTTGGTATCAAGTTGATTTTGGCTTCATAAAAACTATTTGGAAGTGTACCAGTTTTTTCAATTTCATAAAAGAGCCTGGCAAGGATTGATAGTAGTTCCTCTTAAAAGGTTGGAAAGAATTCATTAGTGAACCCATTTGGGCCTGGGCTTTTGTTTTTGGGCAGAAACTGATTGCCGTTTTAATTTCCTCAATAGTGATGGGGGTGTTTAGATATATTTCATCCTCCTTATTTAACTGTGGGAAGTTATAAGAGTCCAAGAATTTACCATTTTCCCAAGTTTTCATGTTTGGTGGAATAGAGTTTCTCAAAGTAGTCTCTGATTACCTTTTGAATCTGAAATATTTGCAGTGATCTCCCCCTTTTCATTTCTAATATGAGTTATCAAGTTTCTCTTTCTCTTTGTGAGTTTTGCCAATGGTCTATCAATCTTAATTTTTCTTCAATGAACCAACTTCTGTTTCGTTGATATTTTGAAATTATTTTTGGATATCCACTTCATTGATTTTTTCTCTAAGCTACTTAAAACTTATTAACTTATTTCCCTAATTTTGATTTCTTTTGTTGATCATTTTCTAGTTTTATAAGTTGTGTCATTAAGCTTTTCAGGTGTGCCCCTTCCTGATGTGTGCTTGCAAAGCTATAAATTTTCCTCTCTGCACTGCTTTTTGCTGTGTACAATAGAATCTGACAGTTTGTGTCTTCATTGCCATTTGTTTCCAGGAAAGTTTCCTCTTTGATTTCATCTCTGACCCACTGCTTGTTCAGTAGCAGGCTGTCTAATTTCCAGTTGTTAAAGTTCTTCTGTTTCACTTTGAAGTTTACATCTAATTCAGAGCCTTGTCGTCAGTGAAGATAGCCTGCAAAATTTCTATCCCCTTAATTTTATGGAGGTATGTTTTATGTGCCAGCATGTGTAGAATGACCCATGTACATTGGAGAAGAATGTGTATCCAGGTTTCTGGGCATGGAGTTTCCAATATATATCTACTAGGCCTCTTTCTTCTATTTCTCTTTTTAGGGCTAGTATATTATTGTTGGGTTTCAGTCTGGTTGACCTATAAAGTGGTGACAGGCCGTGTTGAGGTCTCCCACAATTATTGTTATTATTAATATTGTCTTTCAAATTTGTAATCAATCTACTAGATATTTTTCTGGTCTCTTTTGGGCGTCTATATGTTTAGTAGTGTGATTTCATCAGGTTGCACATATCCCTGGATTAGTATGAAGTGTCCATCTTTGTCCATAACAACTTTTCCGAGTCTAAAGTTTGTGTCATCTGATCAACCCAGCTTTTTTAAGGGTGTTGTTTGCTTGGATGATTTTTCTCCAGTCTTTAATTTTTAGTCTATATTTGCTCTGACTATTTAGGTGTGTTTCTTGCAGGCAGTGGAAAGTTGGATTCATCTCTCTGATTCATTTGCCACTTTGTGTCTCTTATTTGATGCATTTATGCCATTATATTGAGGGAGATGATTGTCATGGAATTTAATATCATCTTTGTGTATAGGTTTGGTGTGTCTATTGGTCTGTCTTGTCTTAAAGTAGATCTTTCAGTTTTTACTTTAAGGCTGGTTTTGTATCTGTAAAGTTTTTGAGCTGTTGCTTATTCATGAAGCTATGTATCCTTATTTCAAACATGAATGTGAATCGAGCTGGCTACAGTATTCTAAAGGTGAAGCATACATTTCATTCAGTCTTGTAACAATATCCATTCACTGTCTTCTGGCCTTGAGAGTTTCTTGTGACATATCTGCTGTAAATCTTAAGGATGCTCCTTTGAATGTCATTTTCCTTTTTGATCTTGCTGCTTTCAGCATTCTGTCTCTATCTGTAGGATTCTTCATTGTGACTAGGATGTGTCTTGGGGTGCTTTTCTTCAGATCTCTTTTTTTTATTTTTTAAATATGGAATGCTTCACGAATTTGCGTGCTATCCTTGCATGCTATCCTATGCTAATCTTCTCTGTATTGTTCCAATTTTAGTATATGTGCTGCTGAAGTGAGCACTGTTCAGGTCTCTTTTAGCTGGTACACTTCAGGCATGCAGAATTTGATTGCATGCAGTTTTTAGCTCTGGGAGTTTCTCTGTGATGATGTCTTTGACTATTGATTCTTTCTGGAGATCACCTTTCTGGGCCTCTGGGACTGCATTGATTCTTATATTGTTTCTGTTGAGTTTATCAAAGACTTCTATTTTTTTTTTTTTTTTTTG
>PVKC010023995.1:0-17141 GCA_004027635.1 Crocidura indochinensis | reverse complement strand
ATCAGTAAAAAAGCTTTGATTTTTAAAATGTATTAAAAACTGACAAAGATCAACAAAAATTAAAACCCTTTTCAAAACCTGGGGATAGGAAATGGACAGATGTTTCTCAGAGGAAGACAAGAGGATTACTAATGGACTCATAAAAATTGCTTAGAATCACTTATCATTAGAGAAATCCAAATAAAGACAGCAATACATAATCCCTGGCAGGAAAGATCACTCAAAGGGCTACAATAGAGGTTAGAATCTCCAGTATTTCATGGTCCCTAGAGTTGTTTCTTGGGTAGGGTGTCAAACAGGTTTTTTTAATAATCATAAAATAGTTATTTTATAATGATAATAGGATCAACCTGTAAGGAAAATGTAACTAATATTTATTAGAGATAGTATGAAATTTAAATAATATTTAGAGATAAATCTCTACTTAAAGTCATAACAAATATAAAGTTAGAATGTATATATCTATACTATATATACCACTTATTGCACATAAAAGATACCTAAAGTAGATGAAGTGACATGGACATAATTAAAGAGGAAACAGACAAAACACAATAGATATAGATGTCAATTTTCCATTTTCAATAATACACAAAACAAATAGGCCAAAGCTTGCTATAGAAATAAAAGATTAACAAAATAATAAATCCTCTAAGCTAATATTAGGCCATAAATTTGAATTAAATTTAAAAATATTTTGAAAAGCCAATAATAGAATCATAAAAACATAAAATAAAAACAAAGTCTGGTAAATATTTGGAGCTAGTATAATAGTACAGTGGGTAGGAAATTTGCCTTGCATGATACTAACATAGTTTGATCCCGTCGACCCTATATTGTCCCCTGAATACTGTCAGAAGTTATTCCTAATCACAGACCCAGGAGTAAAAGCTGAGCAATGCCTGGATGTGCCTCCAAATCAAGCAAAAATATGGTAAATGTTTATTTATCTCTACAATGTTGCCAACCCTTTTTCCCAGACATTGTGATACAGGCCATTCTCACATGTGTGGGTGATATTTCCTTTTTCATTTTTATTTGCATTTCCCTGATAATATGTAATAACATTCTTTTCTTGTACCTATTGCAACCATCTGTATATAGTCTTTGGAGAAGTGTTTATCCATCATCTATTTCTTTGGGAAGTGCTTTATTTGGAAAACTATGTTGTTTTGTGCATATATAAACACCATAATCTGTGTTAAAGTGTTGTCTATCCAGTGCTTTTAAGCAATATGTGTTTTGAAATCCACTCATGACTATTTCTACATTAATCCATCATTCCTAAATTCATTTCTAACACCAGTGCATGAGGAATTTCATTACTATCATTCTCCCTTAAGAATAGACACTCATTACATCTCTAGATCCCTTACAGGACACAAGGATTTGGTACCATTAATTATAAAATATATTGTAGTATTTTGTTAGGTCATAACAGGATTGCTAAATTTAATGATTTTTGTTTTATGCCCCTGGTATTTTCTCCAAGCCATAATTCTGGTGAATAAAATGTAGTGATGTTTCTAATTTATGCAGCTATATGGCACTGAAATAATAATAATAATCAGCAAAACACATGTATTCTGAGTTGTGAGATGCATTCACATCTGTAGACTTCATTTTGAAGAATAAGATAATATGGGGGCTAGAGAAACATACAGTTGTTAGTAAATTACCTTTCATGTCACAAACCTGTTAATTCTCAGGTACCTTATATTGGACCCTACACTCTTCATTGAGTGATCCCTTAGTGCAGAGTCAGGAATCAACCCAAGCATAGCTGGGTGTGACCACACAGATAGACACAAGCTAATAGAAATTGTAAAATATATTTTATTGTGATATTAAAGCTATCAAATGAAGAAAAATATGTCTACAAAATGACTTGGCCTTTCTTGTTGTCTTCGAATAACATTAATAAATAATAAGGCTGCTTTTATAACCTTTATATATGTATGCTTGCAGGCAACATGAAGACAATTTATCAATTACTTTAACCGATGGATGCTGGGGGAAAATGTTAGCTATTTTAATGTGATTTAACAAGGAAAATTATCATAGCCGAATTAGGAAACCATTGATGGCAGATTGCAGTTAGTTTCTCAAGGATACAATTAGAAGGGTTATTTCACTGGGATGCAGTCGACTAAGAGCTGAACTCTTGAGTTCTTCTCCTTCCTAAGATCCCATTGAAGTGGAAATGATAAGAACTTTTAATGTGCTGCCTAAATAGGAAGGTATACAGAAATCAGAATTTGGCTTGGTAAGAGATAAGAGGCACTGTAAATAAAGCTGCTGTGAGAAGTATCACATGCATAATCCCGGCAGCATAATGAGAAGATAGAAGACAAGGCTCTTGGGTGAAGATAGAGAGGTAGTTAAGATTGACTTTGTTGTGTGTTATCTTCTAATAGTGCCTGCATCAATATTTATCCTGTGAGCAGGGCTATTATGACATGCCTGGATCTAAACAGACATGTCATTGTTATTTAGCTCGAGAAGGATCCCATGCAATTTTCCACTTGATACTGTGTCCACTATTAACTAAATTATAAATTACTTTGATTTTTGGCAGCCTTGATTATATCACAAATTATACCTATGTAAATGGGGAAGGGAAGTAAAATGAAAACCGCTGAAGGCTGCAATCAAATTTTCTGTTACCTGTAAAAGAAATATGCCCAGGAAAACCACGCAGATACAGCAAACAATTTCATATTAAAGTTATTTCCTGAGTCTTGTTACAGTCACTGGTCTGTGGGGGAATTTGGTATTATTTTAAATCTTAATTTATGTTTCTGAGATAGCTAGTAGAGGGGACTCCCTACAATCCTGATGCTTGTTTGCATCCTCTTATTGTTATCTAGAGAGGCTGTTTTGAACAACTCTGTGAGGGAAAGGGTGTGTCAGTGTGTATAAGTGAGAAAACTTATGGTTCTGCACTGGACAGCAGAAACCAGCAGGGATCATGTGCTGAATACAGGTTCATATATTCTTTCTTCAAAGACTCTATTCCATTTACTCAGAGTCCTCCTTTCCAAGCCATGGAGGTATATGTGGATGTGAGGAAAATAATAGCACTGCTTAAATCTGAATAAATTGTGATTGTTCTTTACTCAGAAAAGATTTTCTGAGAATGGATGCATAGTAAGAAGCTTGCTTTGCATGCAACCAATCAGGGTTTAATCCCCGGTATCTTGTAGGGTACTTGTAGAGTTCTGCCAGGAGTGATTCTTGAGTCCAGAGCCAGAAGTAATCCCTGAGAATAACTGGGCATGGTCCCAAAACAAAACAAAAAGGAAGTTTTAGAAGAAAACAAATCTGGTCTTTTAAATGTTTTTGAAATCTGGCCTTTCTAATATCAGAAAAGTAAAAAGAAATTGCCAATAACAAATTAACTATTATGCATAAGTTTATAGAAATAAGCTGTATAACTTTATTACCTGAGTGCTGTTTTGAAGTTATAAGGACAAATTTATAAATTGCCTACTTACCCAAAATGTAGATAACTGAAAAAAGTATTTGAAGAACTTTTACTTAAAAATAAAGATCTCACACCAACTTATAAATAATGAACTTGACAATGTTAACTTTTTTTTGTAATTTAAGAATCGTGGCAACAGATATGTTGGGTTTCAATCATAAAATGTACGCCCTCCTTTACCAGTGTAACTTTCTTCCACCAAATAGAAGTTCATTGAAATTAAGATGAACTTAAATGAACGTATAGCACATTTTCAAAGGATTGAGATATTTCCCCTATTTTTCCAAATATGTAAACTTTTGCAAGAATCACCAAGTACGTATGTAGACTAAAAGCCCTTTGGATGTGCTTGGATGGTTGTGAATGGAGATGGAGGGATGAGAGGCTTTTCTCCTCCAGCTCACACCATGCCTCTGCAACCCCCTCAAGTTGGGGATCTCAGGTTTCAGGATAGCGGCAGGGGAGAAAACTCACAGACAGTCAGGTTTCCGGAGATTCAGCCCTGGCCAACATGTGGGGCTTATTATCTTAAACCTATTTAAGCATGTTCTCCTCAGCTTGCCCTGCGTCTTAGCTTCTTTCAGCCATCTTTCCTCATGCAGCCTCTATCCTCCAAAATTCTCTCACCAATCAATCCTATCCGGTCCTTCCAGCCAAACTTTTTTGAGACCTGTCCAAAACCCCTCCCAGAAATGGGCAGATCTTATCCTAAGGTAAAGTTATGTAGAAGATGGGAGTGGATCAACATACATATAGTAAACGTTTAACAAGTTTTAGAAAGTGATCATTCTATTTACAAAAGTCTAATTCAATGTTCGTTTATATATCATAATGTTGAATCTAATTATATTTTGGGGTATAATGATCAAATGATATATTTTATACAACTATAATTTATTTTATTATCTATACAATACCTTCAAATAACTACAGTTATGACATTTTGAATACAAAATTGGAGATTTCTAAATAATTTGAATTGCTAAATATTTCTGAAAGTACAAAAGTAAAAGACTGATAGAATATTGCTGAAAACAAAGATTCTTATTTAAGTAAATCCCAAAGGTTCCCAAATAAAATTATCAATAAACTATTGTGAAAGCGAGTTATTTTACAGTTTAAAAATAACATAGGCAATTACTTTCTGAATTTTGTCAATTACGATGAAAAGTTAGCTTTCTTATATTTTGCAAAGCTGAGCTTTGGTCTAAATTCTGCCTTATTTTAGAAATTTTTTACATGTATATACATATATATGTATACAAATAAAATATCCTTTTACCAGAAATTTTACAAAAACTATATAGTAGTCTGTGTACCTGTGTTGGCCAATTAGGAACAAATTACAGATTTTTAATTATAAGTATATTATGTGTATAATTAAATAAATATATATTTACTAAATATATGCAATTATAAATTGGATTATAAATTATAAAGAAAGAACGATGCAATTATAAATGAATAGTTAAGAATGAGCCATTCAAGTTATAGAGCCTTTGATAATAATATGTATATTGATATCTTGTACTCATTAACAATTTTGTACAATTAGTATTTTAACATTAAAACTATTCCTCAAAATCTCAAAATAATAAAACATGTAATTTATATCTTTTCCCCATTGACAATATGAATAAGTTACTATTTACTAATCTGCACTCTGGATCTAAAATTATAGTTAATATTTTGAATTATAGTATTTAAAACACTTGAATTAAGATCGTCTTTATAAATTTAAGATTTTTGAAGCTAGTCAAAAAATTTGAAACTTTCAGTAAAACAATGCATTTTGTTTTGTGAAAGTGACAATATCTTGATTATAATTTTCTATTCATAAATAGAAAATTTTATTAACTTGTATATGACTATATAAGATTGATGTAAAACATCATGCTATTTACCTATAAAAAAGTAATGGTATTGTGATTGGCAAGAAGTATGAGGAATTTTAAGATATGAAATTTCAATATTTGTATTCCATGCAATTTGTTTACACATATGCTTTAAACTATTTTCTACTGAATGGCGATGTGTTGCTAAAAATGTAATTTACTTCTAAATACAAATGTTTTTTGTCAAGTTTCTTTGAATCCTATACTAATTTCCTGTTGCAGTTGTTACCACAAACTTAGTGGCTTAAAACGATGCAAGCATATTATTTACCTTTTTATAGCATTGTAAACATTACACATCTGAAATCAATTGGACTGCCTTAAATACAATGCATCCATGAAGTGGTGGAGTCAGGTTTCAAAGGTGATGCATTTATTGACTTTAATTAAATTTCTGCTCACATATACTCTAACTTACTGAAATTATGAAAATCAACAGCACATCTTTTGTTCTGTGTGTCCCTGCTTCTACTTTTACTCTGTTTTTAAGTTCCCAGTTATATTCCATTCTTCACTCTCTCACTCTGTATCTGTATTTCTCTCTCCTTTTTATCATCTTCCAAAGGATTATGTAAGCATCATCACAAGTATTCTATGATCACAACACATAATAGTCATCAATTCTAAAATATAGTTCTACTGTCTTTCTCTTATATGGAAACTTGTGATTTTATTGACTTTCCTGAATAATTCAGGCTAATTTCTCCACCACAATGTCCTTAATTTCATTGAATCTAACAATTACTTCTTCCATGTAAAAAATAAAATAAGACCTAGATGTGGTTACCACTGTGTGCATAACTTTAAAGGGTTTTATTTACACTATACATTTTCTCAAAACTTTCTTTCAGTTATTATTCTCACTGGTACACACACATATGTATGTATATATACATATATATGCATACATATATACATATGCTTACATACATATGTACACACATATCTTCACAATCCTTTTCTCAATAAAACCACATTTGTTATGTCTCCCTCATCCAAAGTTCTACTGAGACTTTGTTAACTATTTTCATAGCATGTTCAGTGGCTTTTATTTGTATAATTATAGTTAGTAGTTGAAATGTAAGATCTTCCATTATTTGTTAAAAAATATGTCCCTAAATTTTCTAGCATTGTATATGTCTGGGTAAAGAGCATTAATTAAGGAGGGATAGGGAGATGGATTGGGGGGCTGAAGGGACAGTAGGATTTCTGAAAGGGGAAGGGAGGATAGTATATAGGAGGGGCTATATATGCTTTTGGCGTGGATTTTTAATAATAATTTTTATTGTGCCAAATATTAAGTAACAAGTCTTTCACAGTAGTATTTAAGGTACATCGTGACAATGAATCAGGGCCATTCCCACCACAAGGGTTGTCCTCCCTCCCTCAATCCCTTTTCCCAGCATGTGTCTCATCTCTCCCCTTAGTCCCCCAGGATGCTAGTGAAACTGTTCTCTTTAGTGTATAGTTTATTGTAGATAGGGTATTGATTCTCTTGACTTTAGGTTTGATGTTTAAGTTGGATTTTGTGGTTCCAGGAAACTTTCCGCTTAGTTGTAGATGATAAAATCTTAGGTGGAAGACTAGGCAAGAGTCTTCCTATGGTTCCAAAAGTTCTGTTCAGTCTCCATTGTTAAAGCTGAGCCTCTATAATTAGTGATTTTGATTTTTGTACAAGTCCTAGGCTACAGCCTAGGGTAAGGTTTTTCTTGTTGGTTCCAGGATAAGTTCTGCCCAGTAATGGTTTTCAGTCAGACTTCTGTAGTTAGTGCTCTTGGTTCTTTCACAGATCAAAGGATGCCATGTCTTCTGATTTTCTGTGATAGGACAACCTGCTCATAGATCAAGTTGTCATTTCCTCATTGTCAGGGTGTCATATCAGAAGTGGTGCAAGTTGGTGCCAGAGCAGGGTTAGAAATTTCCCAGTGGAGTTTCATTCCTGGTGTTGTTTTAGGAAGCTGTATTCATTCTACGTCTGGGATCTGGGGTTCGGGGTTAGGTTAACACTGTCCAATTTCATGGAGATTGAGTGTATCCACATGACACATGTTCAGTGTGGGAGGTGCTCCTGTGTTATAAAAAAGTATGAGTTCTTAACCCTAGAAGAGAAGATATTGTTTCTGTGTATATGGTTTTCCTTTTTTTACTGTGCCTGTACAAAAGTGTATGATGTCATATTTTATTGATGGTGCTATTGTGGGTAAGAATGACAGGCTACACAATCTCTATGCTCTGGTTTTGACCTGAACTTCTATCCCAGGAAGACTTTTTTTCCCAGTTCATACCAAGCAGAACCAAAACCGGTAAGGATAAAGAAAACAGGTATATATAATAGGACAGATAAATAAAACTGAATTAAGAAAAGTAATTGAAGTAAATAAGAGATGGAAGAGGCTACCTTTATATTTGGGAATAAATACCCAAAGATGCATTATTATAAAGATATTAAACATACAAAGGCGATATAGGCATCTGAATTAGGTCTTTTGGTATATTCTTGTGGGGGTGAAATACAAGGCACCTTTTTATCACACACCTTGGTCTTGAATTTGTGGCATGATTGTAGCGTTATGGGATCAGGTAGCGTCTTGGAGCTGGGGGTCTTTCCGAAGCTGATTCCGGTATCACACCATAGTCCACGTTTTGAACTGGGTGAGAAGGGCCCCATAGCATGAGTCAGCAGGCGTGTTGGTTGTATTTTCTTGCCTGGGCATGGGATGTGGAACTAAGAGGGTGTCTTTTCGTTTAGAAGTTGGGTGGTGGTTTGTTGGGGCAGGAGGTTGGTCTTGGTGCCTAACGAGTCAAGAACTACTAAATAAGGAGGGATCAAGATAGGGGAATGAGGGGCCAAGCGGTGGCGCTGGAGGTAGGGTGCCTGCCTTGCCTGTGCTAGCCTAGGACAGACTGTGGTTCGATCCCCCGGTTTCCCATATGGTCCCACAAGCCAGGAGAGACTTTTGAGTGCATAGCCAGGACTAACCCCTGAGCGTCATCGGGTGTGGCCCAAAAACAAACAAACAAAAAAAAGATTAAAAGATTGGGGAACGAGGGAGTAAAAGAGATTCTGAAGTGGGGGGAAAGGGGTAATATATAAGAGGGGCTATATACATTATAGAGATTGATTATTTACAGTTTAGGTTGTAAATCTGATAGAATACCACTGTATAGAAACTCACGGACATAGACAGATTGTAGAGTTCTATTTGAGTATTGTATTCCGCATCTTGGGTAATCCATTTCATTTCCTAAGAACAATCTAAGATTGTGAGCATTACAGAATGAGAGTTAAAAAGCACCTGGGCACTCTTGAAAATAAGGACCCACCCCTCCCCTGTCCAAGGGATCCAACTAATAGCCCCATTTATGGCCATGGAAGGGTCTGGTTTCCCTTCCCCCCAACCTCCAAAGACTCAGCTGCTAGGCCTGGCCCTGAAGGGCTGGTCTAGTCTGGGGGTGGGTGGTGTCCCATCCCCCTGCACTAGTGTTCAGCACAGGGGGCCCATGAACTAGATCCCAGGCTCAGTGACTCCCACATGATCAATTGTAAGATGAACAGTGAAATTCTGGAATGTGAGTTCTGCTGAAGCAGTCTCCAGCCTTGTCAAGGTATTTTGCATTTAGAAAGGTTTGGCACTCAGAGAGGAGTCCTCCATCTATGTACTCATGCCCATATAAAGACATTTATTAGTGATCTATTCTTAAGTTGTTTTAGAGGTCTGAGCCTAATAGGATGCATCTGTGCTCTTAAGGAATGGTTAAATTAATATAAATAATTAGCTTAGGTATAGTAAAGAAGAGAGGAATAGAGAACAAGCGATAAAAGAGAGGAGAAGAAAAATAAGTACAGTAAAATAAATTTAAAAATATTAATAAGTAAAATAGAAGACATTGGGCTGGTGTGTCAGAGTGAGGAGGATTTCCCAATTTCTAGGCACTTCATCAGTGGTGGGATTGGACCTTGCTAATTGAAGGTTTCAGGGTTAGACAATGACTGGAGCATTTTAGAATACATATAGTTATCACATCTCTAGTACTAAGCAATGTAGTAGTGAGGCCTACATATGTAGGTGGCTACCCTATGTAGTATTGTCCACTGCATCTTATGTATTGAAGTTTCTTTCCTAAAGAGAAACTAACAATGTGGGTTTTATTAGACATAGATTGAATTGATGGTGATGAAAAATATCTATAACAGAACTAGTATTTTGTCTATTATCTAATGCATTTCCCTCATACTTGGTTTTTCAAATATAGTCATGCTGTCTCAACTCTATCCTATAACTTATAGGAGGACTAATAATGCCATTCTAGTCAATACAAAGTCCATATAGATTCATCTTGTATCTCTACAGAGCAGTCTATTTCAGAAAGTTAGAAACTGATCACTCACATATTCATAGTTCACTGAAAGGAGAAATTGATTCCCAGCCACAGACTCATGCTAGTTCTTATTTAAAATGAATTAGAATACATAAATAAACATTTCTATATGCAGATCAAGTAAACCAATTCATTAGACTTTGGCTCAAGTAAAAATGCATTCTGACTCAGTAATTTTCAGTAGAGAAAATCAAGTTGCAAATCTTGAAAAACAGCATTATTTTCTATTGCATAACCAACAGGCTAGATATAAATACAGCTCTCATCAGTTCTGTTGATCACACATACCAACCTGCCCCTCTCTCTCTCTCTCTCATGCCAATTTTCATGCAGTCTGATGGCTTCATTCCTATGCTGGCTACTTTTTAATTCTCTACATTATATAATCACCCAGGCACCCTCCAACCCAGGTCTATGAGTCTGAATCAGGGTTACACTTAAAATAATCCAAACGAGGCTGAGGGTGAAACACATATAATTTGGCAGTCTTGTATCTCATATCTTCCTAGCTCTCTCCCAGAACTACTGTTTTATTGAGTACAGAGACCACCCCTGAGTGGGACTGAGTGAGACAGTAAGAACAGTGTAAGGATAGTTAGATCAGGCTATATACTAAGTCAATCCCACCCAGGTATACAAGTTGTAAACAAACATATAAGGAAACCAATAATGATCTCTGTTTTAGGTATAAAAAGGTGTAGCCTAATAAAACATGACCATTTCTACATCCCAAAATAACATATGTTTTGCAAGAGAAAAGAAGGTAGAACCATCTGATTTACATATTTTATGGGTACAAGGTAGGAGAGAAGCATGGCACCACTTTATAAAAAGATCCAATTAAATGAAATGATTTTTATCATTCAACGCATTCAGCTATGAATACTGTCATGGTAATGGCCACACACACCTTAGGATAGAGATTAGAATTTGATAGAAATTAGAATTTGATAAAAAGTTGTGACTGTTTTGTCTTTTAGTTCGTTATAAAATTTAATAGGGCATTAAAGAAAAAAAAATAAAACTTGTTATAATTTAAAGAAATAACTTTTGAGACATCTAGCAATTTTTACTAATGTGAAAATAGTATCAGTGTTTAATCATGAAAAACAGAGAGAAGCTAGACTGATTTCCCATTTTAATAGTGTAAAAAACTTTCTTAGAAGAAATATAAATGTAGAAATTTGTGCTAATTTTCTGGTTTAAGAAATAAATAAAAAACATCCAAAAGTTATATACCACAAGTATAAAAAGTATATACTACAAGTTAAAACTACATTTCTTGATTGGAGTTATATACCTCATTACTCACTTTTGAATTAAGAGAATTTAGGAACTTTTAAAGCCAGAAAATGTGGCCACCATATAACTACTAAGAGAGATTCCTGAATAAATATGAACTTAAAAAACCAGGAGTAAATATAAACTTGCTGGATGTGACCCCAAAATAAAACAAACAAACAAAAAAAGCAGCCACTTTTATGTGCTCTTGATTCAGCTGTTAATATTTTCTCCAAAAGATTGGAAGTTATTCATTATTGTATATGTGTTGGATGGAAAAATTTAAAATGTTTAAAAAATTAGTGACTGCTATATTTGAGATAAAAATAAGAGAGAATTAAAAAACCTCTCTTCATAAATTAAAATCTAGTTTTATGTAAATAAAGTAATAATACATTTTCACTCAAATATAATTTACTAGAGAATCATGAAACATCATGAAAATTTTCTAATTGTTAACATAGACACATGGAGACACTGGAATAATTCTCCTATTTGTGGCTTGTCTTGTGGATTGAAGAATAATAATGGAGGAGGTCTTAAATAAAATCCCAAGTACAACCAACTGCTCAAAGAATTGCAAAGCAAATATATGATCACATTGTTGGAAAAATGACAAAGATTAGCCCTGTGGAGAAACTCAGTGGCAGATAAGATTTGTTCAAATCAATCTTATACCATGTTGGCAACAGAAAAACTAAGAATCTATTTTTGGTATTTTTTGAAGTCCAGGAGAAAATGGTCATATGAAAACCCGAGTGCTTATGTGAAAAAGAACTCATCAGTATTTCAGGCTGAATTGCATAAAAAAGGTATGATTGATGAGATCTTAACCTTTCTCTATGGCGACATAGTGAGTTTGTTTTCTTCTGCAATCACATTTAAAATATATTATATAGATGATCATATATCTGATTGAGGATTGAGCTCCAAGATGAATTTTATACTTTATAGTTAAGTTGACTATAGTGCTATGATTAGATTGCAGCCTTGCCAAACTCTTTTGAAGTTCCCATCAGAGGACAAAAAAACACTAAAAACTGTACATCTTGGATTATCTGCAAATAAAATTCATACTATGCACTAGGTTTGTCATTAATATGTAGTCTCTAGTTTTTTGGAAAATTAGAAAATATAAAAAATAAAAAAAAACATCAAAATATCTATTTCCAGCTGTTTTAATTTTTAAAGTGGTTAAACTCAATATTCTATATCCATGAGTGTCTAGGGGCCATTGCAATAGACATCATAGTGATAGTGATTTTTGAAGAGCAAAAACAATGGCATGTACTATTTCACAAGAGTACCCTGACAGTGTCTAAAAAATATCTTCCAATGACTTCAATAATTTTATAAGCATTGGTGTTATTGTATGAAATGGCTTCTTCATTCCTTAATATACTCTGGAGGATTTCTGTTCCAGTCACTGAAGCCTAACTGATCCACTGTAAGTATACTTATCAACATTGTATACAAATGTAGCAACTATACAGATGGCAGTATGTTTCAAGGCAATGAATGTAAAGATTAAAAGGGAGAAAATCAATATAAAAAACAGTAAGATGTAATGCATAAAAACAAACACATGGAAAGATCAAATTTTGAGTGTAGTAAAAAATCCAACTGTATCATTAAAAGCAAATAGAATTTTGCATTCACTAAGTTCACAGTGAGTAGAATAAGGAAGATCAAATTTTATGCTAGTCACAAAAATAAAAGCATACACAATTTGACCTGTTCCATTAGTAAAAATATCATACAATTACCAACTAACACATATTTGTACCTTATTATGCAGGTACCATAATACTAAAAGTAATCATTGGGATTATCCAAGTGTCTAGTAATTTATCAGAATCAAATTCAGACTTAATATTGTCAAATTTAGTGATTTATACAGTCAGAGCACATGTAGTTTATTGCCTTTCACTCCATTTTCTAGACTATTTTAAAATTGTATAATTATTTGATATGCAAAGATATTTTAGTTTTTATTTTTAATTATTAATTGCAAAGATACAAAGAAAGCAGACAAGGTAAAGTTACAGTGGAAGGACAATCACCCACAAACAGAATTCTCAGAAATCCCCTTGCTGATATCCGGACTTCGAACTCTCAGCCAAAGAACATTAAAAAAATAAAGCAGAACCCATGTACAATTACTTTGTCCCACAAGTCCCCAGATTGTAATGCATAATATTTCTTAGCAGCATACAAAGCAATCTAAAGCCATAAAACTAATGTAATTCCTTAAACATTGAAGGCAAAGTACTTTTTACATTTCCATGCACATGCATATTAGCTTAAGTTAACCTCAAAAGTTTAAGTGGGTTGTTTTTCTTAAGGATTAGAGTCAAAGGAGCACAGAAAAATGGTGTTAGAGTGGCATGATATGCAAAGTTTTTATGGTTGAGTTAAAGTCATACAGTGTTGCAACACCAATCTCTTCCTCTGTATCTACTTGTTATTATCAATGTTCTGTTTACCTGGTTACTACACCTCTTGTCTGCCTATATGACAGATACTTTTTTCTTCTTCCCCCTCCTCTTTCTCATCTTCCTTTTCTCTCTCTTCTACACCTCCTCCTCCTCCTTCTTCATCATCTTCTTCCCCTCTTCCTCTTTATCTCTTATTCCTACTCTTCGTCCTCCTCCTTCCTCTACTTCTTACTCTTTCTTCTTTTCTTCCTCCTTTTCTCTCTCCTCTCAGAAAAAGCTTCTTACAATGGACCAATCCATTTGGCCCTTTATTCTCATGTCTAATAATGGGTATTATTTCATCCTATCAAAAGCCTGAGAATAGATAAATGATAAGGAAACTATGGTACATGTGTGTAGTAGAATAAAATGCAGCTTTTAAGATAAATGAAGTCATGAAATTTGCTTATGTTTGGAAAGAATCTTTCTAAGTTAACTGAGTCAGAAGGAGAGGGGAAGACATAGAATGTTCACCTACACATGCAAGATATTAAAAATATTTAGGATGAAATAATGCCAAATATTAGACACTATGGCTCTATGGTTATTTTTTCAGTATTCTTTGACAGTAGCAACATCAGGCAGGAAATATGTTCGGTTTGAGGGTCAGTCCTAACACTTCAGGGTGTCTTAGTCTGCACCTCTTTCTCTCCCTTGTGGTGTTCTGTAAAATTGGTGGTGGCCAGATCTATTTTTATTCTCTCTTTCACGTTATAAGTACGCAATGAGCAAAAGTTCTCATTAGTTAGAACTATCCATCACTCTTGGTGTTTTCTGTAAAGTCTCGGCAGCCTGGCTGGTCTAGCCCACTCTTTTTAATATCATCACTCACTCACACATGCCCGCTCCTGGGCACTTCTCTTCATACCCCAGAACTTCCCTTCTTATCAAAACACTTTTTATACAAGGTCATGCCTCAGGAGCCAAGGATTGTTGAGAGTAAATATTTTTAATCTGGTTTGTCAAAAATACAAAACTCTTGAAAACATCACTCAGGTTTAACACAAACATCAGTGTGTCACAAACATCACTCTTGTATACATGTTGTAAATCTGTTGTAAACATGTTGTTTACTTTAGTCAGATTCTCTTCAATATAATCCTGTTATGTCATTAGTCCATGTGTGCCTGAGGTGATACCCTTTGAGTCCCTTAGCTATTTTCAGTCATTCATTACAACCTCAAAGAAACCAGAATGCAAAACAAACAAACAAGCAAACAGACAAAAAAAAAAACACCTTCCAGACAATGGGAGAGATTGTTTAACCAACACCCATCTGACAACATCCATATATCCAAGATATACAAGGAACTAGTAGAATGTTACAAGAAAAGAATTCAACCCCATCAAAAAAGGGGAGAAGAGATAAATAGAAACTTCTTACAATAAGAATACTAGTGGTCAAAATGCGCACAAAAATGCTTCAGACCATTAATCATCAAGAAGATGTATATCAAAACAACTTGTTCCTCTTTTGCTGCATTTTTATACACATTTTAGATATGAATGGTACAAATTCAATGACACATTGTTATCTGTATTACTTTTCTATTCCTAGCATTTCTTAGATCACAATAGCTTTGTTCACAGCTACAACATTTAGGATATTATTAAAAATGTGTCATGCACATTATGCTTGCATATGTTATAGCACATGAGTAAAATATGAGAAGTTGATATGTATACTATTAAATGCTAAGTATAAGGCACAAAGATGTATTGTTTTAAAAATAGATAAAAATATACGCTATATGGAATCTTTACTATCTTAATATACATATACGTTAAAAATAATCCATAAAGGAGCTAGAAACCACTTCCTGGTCGCCCTGTTCCACCTGAGTTGGGCAAGCCCCGCCCATCCGTGCAGAGCCTGCTATCGTGCTTACACTAGCCTGGCCACTTTGCCCTCCCCCGCCCTAGGGTAGGGAAACTCTGCCCAACCGCACCGGGCCCACAAAGAGAGCTAGAAACCACTTCCTGGTCACCCTGTTCCACCTGAGTTGGGCAAGCCCCGCCCACCCGTGCCGAGCCTGCAAACCACGTGAACGTGTTAGCGTTCGCTTAAAGATAGCTTACCAACATATAAGGCAAACCAGCTCAGACCCAGCACCAAAACCTCTATTAGTCCATAAAATTGAAGCAAACCACCAAAACAAAGTCAGAAACACCTACATCTAATTAAACTGGTGACAAAAGTGAGCTACAACAAGAATTGCAAGAAATATGGTTAAACCAAGGAAGACCCTAATGTCCGCAGAAGCAGAAAAAAATCCAAACATATTTCCAAGCCCCCCAAAACGAACAGACCGAAGAGAGGAAGATTTAAAAATGGCCATGAGAAAACAAATGCAAATTATGGTAAATTAAATGAAAGAAGCACTAGCCAGTGAATACCAGAAAAACATGGATGAAAAAAATCAACCAATTTAGAGAAGAAATGCCACAGAATATGAGAGACTCCATATAAAGGGAATTTAAAGAAATAAAAAATAATGTACAAAGCCACACGAGTAGAATCTCACAGTTGGAGAAGCGCATAGAGCAACTCAAAGAAAAACTGCAATCTAAAAACGACCAGGAAGTCAACAAGGAAATAAAAGGCAGAGCACTGGAACAGAAAGTCCAGTGCTTAATGAACAAAGACAAAAAAAGAATAGTCTAAGAATTGTAGGCATACCAGAAGGGGAGGAAACAGGGAAAGGGGAAGAATAAGTGGTCAGGGAAATCATAACAAAATTCTCCAACCCTCTGGAAAGAGGCTGAGGTGCAATTCCAGGAAGTGAAAAGAGTTCCCAATAAAATAGGCCCTAATAAAACAACACCAAGACATATATTAATCCAAATGGCAAAAAAAAAAACAAAGAGAAAGATGAACTCTTTAAAGCAATAAGGGAGAAAGAAGAAATACAAAAGAAGGGACATAAGAATCAAACCAGATCTCCCATTCGAAATAATTCAAGCAAGAAGACAGTGGAATGACTGAATAAAAACAATTTCCAACCTAGGGTCCAATATCCAGCAAAACTCTCATTCATATGGGAAGGAAGACTAAGAACATTCTCAAATGAAAATGACCTTGTAATATTCGCTCAAACAAAATCAATTTTAATGAACATACTCCAAGACGAATCACACAACCCAAATCCCCGATTGTAACAACAACAACAACAACAACAACAACCCTATACAACGCAACTACACAACAGCCCTCTCTGTCAATAATCTCCCTAAATGTTAATGGTCTAAACTCTCCAATTAAAAGGCATATGCTAGAGAACTGGATTAGAAAATATAAACTAGACTTCTGCTGCTTGCAAGAAACACACCTACAACTGCAGCATAGGCACAGGCTTAGAATAAAAGGGTGGAAATCAATTATTCAGGCCAATGGAAAAAAAAGAGCAGGGACAGCCATCCTAATATCAGACCAAATTGCATTCAACATCAAGAAAGTAATCAGAGACAAGGAGTGTCACTACATACTGATCAGGGGAACAATAGTTCAAGAAGTACTAACCCTGGTCAATATTTATGCACCTAATGTAGACTCAGCTAAATATGTGAGGCAATTACTCACAAAGCTAGAGAAACACATGAAGAGTAATGTGATAGCAGTAG
>PVKC010023994.1:0-17074 GCA_004027635.1 Crocidura indochinensis | reverse complement strand
CCATTTCCCTCTTAGGTTCTCATTTTTAGGACATTTCAAAATGTAGTTATTTCTCTAACTAAACTCATCACTCTTTGTGGTGAGCTTCCTGAGGTGAGCTGAAACTTCCAGCTCTTTTCTCTTATGTGTCTGAAAATTATTATTATTGCAGGAATGTCTTTCATTTTTCTTTACAACACGTGGTCAAAATAGAAACAATGAAACTGTCCTACACCGCCACCTACTGGCAATGGACCAGAAAATCCCTTAGTTTCAACAGCTAGCATGGGTTAGGCAGGAGCTATGGAAAATATGAATGCAGCACCTCCGATTGGTAGTGAAACTGGATGGTCCCACCTTCTAGGTGTGATGTTTTTTTTTTAATAGATAAAAGGCAAGGATGGAAGAGGAGTGGGTTCTCTTTTGTTTCCAGAGCTGCTTGCAGGGTGGTCTGTGGACTGGAGTTAGGGTAGCATGAGAAATTTTTAGTCTTTTCTTTCTTTAAAAATAAAATGCCACCAACTGACATTCTGTCTTTTACATTATTTTCACTAAACTTCATAAATGTACCTCAAAGAGAAACCTGTACCTTGGGAGAAAGGCACTTTAAAGAGGATGTTCAGGTACAATAAAATAACTGATTCACCTATATGGTTAAAAATGGACAGTGAATGGATTTCTGATAATCTCATTCGAGGAAGAGGGTATGCTTATGTTTCAATAGATGACAACTCAGGCAAGAAACTCTGGGTCCCACTTCGTCTCATCAGAAGCAGGATTCTCAGAAATAAAATCTTCAGAGACAAATGTAAGAAAAGATGGTAAATGACCCCTCAGAACTGACTCAAATTAATGAGAACAGAAAACAAGCTGCAACTTCAATAGGTAACCAGGACAAAAAATTAACACCACCCAAAAAGATAGAGACTGTCGAGAAAGGAAATAAACCATTCCCAGGATTTGATTCTATAGATGAGGAAAGGGGTTCTACTCTAGCTGGACTTTATAATTTATTTTGGAAACACTTGTTATTTGAACTCAGTATTATAGTGCAAGTATAATATTCCAGTTTGATTACTTTTACCAAAACTATTATAAGGAGATATTAATAGGTCAGATCTGTTGGGACATAAAGGCAAGGTGGCAGAAGAATTTTCTAAGCTTATACAAACCATGTGGGAGTTGATTCACATAGAGACAAACAAATCAATCCTGTAATCCCACAGACCACGTTATTCTTGGTTACTTTATTTTCGTGTGTTTTTGTTTTTGGGTCACACCTGGTGGTGATCAGGGCTACTCTTGAATCAGAAATCGCTACTGGCAAGCTCAGGAGACTATATAGGAAGTCAGGATTCAAATCACTGTCTTTCTATCCTGAATTGGCTGTATGCAAGGCAAACACTCTACTGCTGTGCTTTTTCTCTGGCCCCATATTCTTGGTTACTTTAAAGGATTGTAATAATTATTAGAAAATATATGTTATGGTGAATAATGAGTACTTAACTCATTTATCAGGGGAAACGGAGGGGTAATATTTAGTGTGTGAATTCTGGATTAAAACCAGGAGCTCAGGCACATTCTCTTGCACTGAACTACTTCCCAGATCTGAGAATATATGTTCTTTAGAGTAAGAGCAACCATATATTTAGGAAATAGAATTATTTTAAAGCTATATATGCAAATTTTATATAAACTTGATTTATTTTAACACAGTGAAACATATTTTATAATCGCCACATGACAGCCAAATTATAACATAAATCTTTATTTTAATCAACTTCGTTTTTTAGGTCTAAACTAATCTTTGACTTTTCTCCTATACATTTTTAAAATTATGTTTCATGTTTTAGAACATTGGATGTTATGTGTTACTCTCTGCAAGTCAGATGACTATGTATTGATATAGATTTATATGTCAGCCATCAAATGTTAAGGCTTATAAGATTGTCTTATTTTAAAATTTTTGGCAAATCAGATTGATGAAAAATATTTGAATAAAATCAGAAACAAAGCTGTAAGATGTTAATTATAAATTTAGCCTGTGATTGGAAAATCTAACCAGATTTTCTCAGCATTTATACTACATTTATATCAAGAACTGGGAACTGGAGAAATAGCACAGAAGGAGTGTATTTGTCTCACACACAGCCAACCCACACTTGATCCATGATATTACTGTCATGTCATATCTCATCATGTCATCCCTGAGTCCACCAGGACTAATTCTTGAGTGTAGACCCAAGAGTAACTCCTGAGGTGTGGTCAAACAAAACAAAAAGAACCCAAATAAAAACAGAATATTTAGAAACCTGATACAAGAAAACGTAAAGAAAAATAAAAATTTTAAATGTGACTGTTTTCTATAATTTTGATTTTGAGTTCAAAGATCACTAAAACCACTAGGGTGCAGGCTTTGTAGACAGATTAAATAGATTGAATCATTGACAGCATAGACCCTGAGCACTGCCAGGAAATTATATCCAAGTACCACACTAGAAATCACACATAAGCACCATAAGAGTTCCCCTAAATAGCAAAATAAATATATATTATAAATATGGTGTTTATACTTTTACTTTAGTTTTAAATAATTTTACCTGACAGATGCAAAAGGATAGAACATTACCATTTAATACAAATTCTAGCAATACTATTTTAAAAACTAAAAATATAAAAATTAACAGTACAACAGTTCTGTTACCTAAACTTGAGATGCTATGTTGTTGTTTTGCTTTTATATTTTGTTAAATAAATATATTTAGGTATATTTTATATACCTAAAAGTGCTTATGGCTTACTACCGGCTTTGTACTCAGAGATCACTTCTGGTGAGGTTTGGGAGACAAAATGTGGTGCTTTATATCGAACCCTGTTTAGGTTTGTGCAAGGCAAGCACCATATATGTTGTGAATATATCTTTTGAAGGAATTTTCAAGTAATATAATTTGAAACTATTATACTTCCTAATAAGATTTCTCTTTGATATATTGACTAACTTGTTTAACATATTCAGTATTTAATTTACTATTTAATTTTCCAAATAACACGTATTTATATATTATATGTGACATATATAAACATAATAGATTTTCCTTTATAACACTTTGCAAACAAAATATAACCTCTTTATAAATTAATTTAATAAATCATAAATTTAACGTTGGTGGCTAAATAGTCCAGAGAAAATTTACAATAAGTATATTTAATTTCATGAATATATTTGATAAATTTTGATATATATGTGAATTTGATAAACATGTGAGTCTTAATTATTTTAAAATATTAATTTTAGCTCTTGTGGAAAGTGGCTGACAGTTAGAAGAGGTTGAAGGAGCATTCAGATTGAACTGCTTCTACTCCTGGCTACAACTTTTGTCCCTGAAAATAACTACCTAATAGCCACCATAGAACAACTTTGCAAGGGGCCGCACTGATCATTGCTGTGAGTTTTGAAACTAACTCCAACCTGAAGTCCCTGTTGAAGCTGTGTGAGCTGAAGTAAGCTTGTAATGCCCAAGCAGGTTGGACCCAGAGGAGCATAGACACTCTGCTTTGCTTCAAGGCCACCCACACACATCTTCTTACCAATGATCCATAGCATAACACATAGAAAAAAATCCACACAAGCATGACAATGGGTAAACAATGCATGCCAAAAACAGGCAGAGAGAATGAAGATGGTAAGTCTACTGACCTGAAAGTGCCAACCACCTAATTAGTCACTCATAGAGGAGTTTAGAGAAGAAATGTGGAGGATCCTAAAAGAAATAAAAGAAAATGTAGATCGAGCTGAATGAAACACAAATATGAATCAAGAATCTGAAGATAGAAATCAGAAAACTTCTAACTGAAATAATAGATGCTGATGACTAGCTTTTGGGGTCCAGTTGAATTAGAGGAGTTTTTTTGAATCCTCTTGAGGAGAGTGAATGCCTTGACAGTGAAATATGAAGAAATTGAAACCATGCAATGTATTTATAAAATAATAAGCATGTTCTAAACTTAATCTCTAAACTAGAAGATTTTATAAAAGGTAATTTCCAGCCACAGATATGATAAGAATATTTGGATTGACAAAGAATATACTTTCTGGTACACAGAAACATTTACAGTAGCCCAGTTTGATATACATAACAATTCAACTGACTAAGGGGATAGCAGCTATGGTAAAGGGGACTCTATTGAGAAAAATTCCTGAGTTAAAAGGGAGAATGTCAGTTTTAACGTCTCAAAGGTACATCCTCCTCAGCTAGTTTCAGAAATAAAGTTTTTTGGGGGCAACTGGTTTTCCATTTCTGCAGGAAGACTCCTTTTGTGTAATATGAGTAGGTGAAAGAGGCAGGCTAAAGAAATGCACAGGCTGATGTTACATCTTGGCTAAACCTATTCAATGTAAATTCTGAGCTGACAGAAGAAAATTGTCTCTAAGTATCTTTATTTGGTACTGAAATTATCCAGGTAATGTGAAATTCAACCAAGGCTAGTTTTGGCCTATAAGTACACAGCAGAGGGGATAATTAATTTTAGACCAAATAAATGTAAAGGAAACATAATGTCAGTATAATAACATGAATCTCAAAATATCTCTACAGAATTTTACCAATTATACATGCAGGGATATAACTACTTAGCAGACCTTTTGTTTAAAATCCATTGGGGTATTCGAAGCAGTTATCTGCACTAAGAATATAACATCGTAGCTGGCCTTCTGTCCATCCTCCTCATAGAAATATAGAAATTTCTATTAATGGTGGACAAACAGGTTTGAAAAACTCAGTAGATGAAATTAAAACCTCAATGGAAACCTTCTAAAAAGAGTAGCAGCAGCTGAAGATAGAATTAGTGAGCTAGAAGATGAAATGCAAAACATCTCCATACAATAGAATAGATTGGAAAAAAGTCATAAAGCAAATTATAAGACAATGGAAAAAGTACACAAAGAATGTGAACAGATAAAATAGATGTATTTAAAAATTCAACATAAGAATCATTGGAGTCCTGGAGTTCCAGAAGAAAATAACCAGGAATAATCAATAGTCAAGGACATTATTGAAGAGAAACTTCCAGAGCTAAAGGCTGCATGCCTGAAGAGTACAAGCTAAAAAAGACCTGAAGAAAAGTACCCAAGATACATCCTAATGACTAATAACCCAGATAGGGATAGAATTCTGAAAGCTGCAAGACTAATAATAATGACTAATAACCCAGATAGGGATAGAATTCTGAAAGCAGCAAGATCATAAAGGGAATTTACATTCAAAGGAGCATTCTTAAGATTTACAGCAGGCAGACCTATCACAAGAAACCCTCAAAGACAGAAGGCAGAGGTGGGATATAGTGCCAAAACTTAGAGAAGAAATCAACGAAGTGGAAATCCAAAAAAACAATCTAAGGATCAACAAGAAAAAAAGTTGGTTCTTTGAATAAAATAAATAAACAAGATTTATAAACCACTAGAAAAACTCACAAAGAAAAGGAGAAAAATCTTAATAAACAGAATAAGTTTTTCCTTATTAGTCCCAAGGTAGATTCTGTTCAGTCACGGTTGTCAAAGTTAGTTTTCTGTTGTTGGTGCTCTTTTTTTTTTTTTTCACAGTTCAAATGATGACATCTCTTCTGATTTCCATTTATTGTTAGGAGATGTGATAGGACAGCCTGGTCTTAGGTCAAGTTTTCCTTTCCTCATTGTCATATCAAAACTGGCACAAGCTGGTGCCAGAGCAGTGTTATAAATCTCCCAATGGAGCCTAGTTCCTGGTGATGTTGTCCAGAGCTGTATCATTTCTACGTCGGGGATCTGGGGTTTGGGATTGGACTCACACTGTCCCCAGGACACATAAAAAAACAAACAACAACAACAACAACAGCAAGATGTCTTATTGCAGAGGTCCAACTTGGACAACAGAGAATGAGCAGAACCTTTGGATCCATAATATCCTAGGCTTCGGCTTAGGGACTAAATGAAAACAGGGAACAATTGTTACAGCAGACTGAATACAACAAGAATGATGGATAGAAACCTCTAGATTCTAAAACCTACAGACTAGCCTAGACCCTGACCTATAACCTGCACAAATACCAAGATCTCTTGCTACAGTGGCCTGATTTTCTCACACACAACCGAGAGGAAACTTTCCTGGCATCATAAAATAGTCTTTGGGATGGGGTAATGAGTATATATGGAGCCAGGGGTTGATCCCGTTATGGTATGCTTCAAGGATGGAGGAACCCTGAATCTCTTAGGCCATAGGAATTCCCTTTCTTCCCCAATGCTTACTGTGCCTATGCAAAAAAAAAAAAAAAAAAAAAAAGTGGGAGGAATGCCACACCCTGTCACTCCAACACCCGTACTTTTTCTTGTTTTGTTTTGATTTCTTAGCTTTTGACTTTATTTCCCTTCTCTTTTTCCTTCCACTTTTCTCTTTCTTTTTCACTTTTTTTTTGGGGGGTCACACCCGGCAGTGCTCAGGGGTCACTCCTGGCTCCATGCTCAGAAATTGCTCCTGACAGGCACGGGGGACCATATGAGGCACCGGGATTCGAACTGATGACCTTTTGCATGAAAGGCAAACGCCTTACCTCCATGCTATCTCCGGGGCCCCTCTTTTTCACTCTTGTGATTATTATTTAGAGATTTATTTTTATTTTCCTGGTCCATATTTTTTCTTTTTTTCTTTAACTTTTCTTTTCTTTTTTTTCTTTCACTTTTCTTTTCTTTTTTTCTCTCTCTTCTTTATTTTTTGGTAGTTGTCACCAAAGTTTTTTCTCCCTTTTTTCTTATCCATTTTATCTCCAATGATGGTTGAATGGATGCTTAGTCTACAACAAGCTGTAAAGTGGAGACCAGTTGCATGAGCATTCTGAGGGGTAAAGGAGGGAGATGTGGGATGCATACTGAGGGAGGACAGCACTAGTGGTGGGAATGATCCTTATTTATTGTCACTATGTACCATAAATGATGTTGTGAAAGATTTGTAATGCACTTTGGTCACAATAAAAATTTAAAAAAAAAACTGGATAAGAAAGAAAAAGGAGAGATCAAGACAGATAATGCCAAGATTCAAAGGGGAATCAGAGAGTACTTTGATAAACTCTCTGCCATGTACCATGAGAACCAGAAAGAAAGGGATAAATTATTGGACTCATATCTTCCATGGTTAAAATAGGATGATCTAGCACAGTGGTCCTCAAACTACAGCCCACAGCCCACATTCTGTATTTGTTCCCATTTTGTTTCTTCACTTCAAAATAAAATAAATGCAGTGTGCATAGTAATTTGTTCATAGTTTTTGTTTTTACTATAGTCTGGCCTCCAACAATCTGAGGGACAGTGAACTGGCCCCCTGTTTAAAAAGTTTGAGGACCCCTGATCTAGCATATCTAAACAGACCTATGACTACAGAAGAGATTAAAATTGTCATCAAAAATCTTATGAAAAACAAAAGCCCTGGCCCAGATCAATTCACTAATGAACTCTTTCAAACCTTTCAAGAAGAACTTCTACAAATCCTATTCAGGTTCTTCCATAAAATCAAATAATCAGGCACACTCCAAATAGTTTTATGAATCTACCATTCCATTGATACCACAACCAGATAGAGCTGCTGCTGCAAAAAAAGGAAAACTACAAACCAATATTTCTGATGATTACAAATGCAAAGATCCTCAAAATATTCTGGCAAATAGGATTCAAAGTCTCATCAAGAAGGTCATATACCATGACCAAGTAGGATTTATTCCATGAATGCAAGGTTAGTTTAACATATGTAATTCAACCGACATAATGCACCATATCAACAAAAAGAAAAATAAAAAGCACATAATCACATAAATAGATGCATAGAAAGAATTTAATAAGGTCCAACACTCATTTTTGATAAAAAAATACTGTCATCAAATGTGAATATAAGAAACTTTTCACGATGTAGTCAAAGCCATTTACCACAAGCCAAAGGCAAATATTATTCTCAATGGAGATAAAATAAAAACCTTTCTTCTAAAATCTTCTACAAGGTAAAGCTGCCTCTCTCCCCACTCCTATTCAATATAGAGCTGGAAGTTCTTGCCATAGCTATTAGGCAAGAAAAAGATAACAAGGTCATCCAGATAGGAAAGGAAGAATGCCAAGTTCTAATTGTTCACAGATGACATGATACTATATTTAGAAAACTCTAGAGATTCAATCAAAAAGCTTCCAAAAATAGAATCATAAAGCAAATAGGCAGGAAACAAAATTAACACACACAAAATAATGAAGGGCCATCTTATACATGAATCATAATAGAGAAGTAATGGATATTAAAAAAGCAATATCAATCACATTAGTCCCACAAAATCTCAAATACTTTGGAATCAAGTTAATAAAAAGGTTAATGACCTATACCAATAAAACTAAAACATATATTTCAAGAAATAAAAGACACAAGGAAATGGAGACACATACACTGCTCATTGATTGGGAATATCAACATCATTAAAATTACAATACTCCCATAAAATTGTATAGATTTAATGCAATTCTTATAAAGATATCCATGACATTTTTCAAAGAAGTGGATCAAACACTCCTAAAATCTATTTGGAACAATAAACACCCATGAATAGCTAGATCAACCTTAGGGAAAGGAAGGCAGGATGGGAAGCATCACTTTCCCTAAATTTCAATTGTATTACAAAGCAATAGTCATTAAAACTATGATATTGGAATAAATATCAGACCATCATATCAATGGAATAGATTTGAGTATTCATAGAATGTTTGCCAGACATACAAACAATTAATCTTTGATAAAGGGGCAAGGAATGCAAAATGGAGCAAGGAAAGCCTTTTCAACAAATGGTGTTGGGACAACAGGTCAGCCACAATAAAAAAGTGAACTCAGACCCCCATTTAATATTATGCAAAAAGGTCAAATTTAAATGTATTAAAGACCTTTAATACAAACCCGAAAACATAAAGTATATAGAACAACACATAAGTAAGACACTCTGTGTCTTACTAAAGACGTTAAAGGCATCTAGGAAACATCGCTCCCTAAACAAGTGGTAGCAGAACTAAATATATGGGTCTACATTGAGAATCCTCTGAACCTCAAAGGAAATATTGAGTAGGATACAAAAGTCAACCAAAGAATGGGAGAAACAATTCAACCAATACCCACTAGATAAGGGCTAATATCCATAAGATATACAAGGTACTGACAGAACTTAACAAGAAAAAAAAAAAACTAACCCCATCAAAATATGTGGAGAATAAACGTACAAACACTTCTTCAAAGAAAAATTCAAATGATCAAAAGACACATAAAAAATACTCCACATCACTATTCATCAGGGAGATGCAAATCAAAACAACCGTGAGGTACCATCTCTCACGTCACAGAGACTGGCACGCATCGCAAACTATAAGAACAATCTGTGCTAGTTGGGGATGTGAGGAGAAAGGAAATCTCATTCATGCTGATAAGAATGCAGTCTAGTCCACACCTATGGAAAAACAATATGGAGATACATCAAAAAACTGGAAATTGAGGTCCCATTTGATCCAGTTATACTATTCCAAGAAACATACGCTAGGAACCCAAAACTGCAATACAAAAATGTCTTCTGGGGCCCGGGAGATAGCATGGAGGTAAGGTGTTTGCCTTTCATGCAAAAGGTCATCAGTTCGAATCCCGGTGCCCCATATGGTCCCCCGTGCCTGCCAGGAGTAATTCCTGAGCATGAGCCAGGAGTAACCCCTGAGCACTGCCGGGTGTGACCCAAAAACCAAAAAAAAACCAAAATGTCTTCTGCACAACTATATTCTTTGCAGTGCTTTTTATAATAGTCAGAATCCAGAAACACTCAAGATTCCTTTCAACAGATAAGTGGCTAAAGAATCTGTTATATATTTAAATATATATTTATATATACACAATGGAATATTATGCATCAGGTGTGATTAAGTCATGAAGTTTTCATATGCATGATGGACGTGGAAACTCTTATGCTAAGTGAAATAAGCCAGATGGAGAGAGAGACATAAAGAGAATAGTCTCACTCAACTATGGGTTTTATGAAAAATAGGAAACATTATTTTAATAATGTCCAGACTATAGAGATAAGAGCCAGGACTGGCTCACCATAAAGAATGGTGATTGCAGTTAGAGAAAGAATCACACTTAAAACTATCATTACGATATTATGAGTGAGAGCAGAATGCCTGTCTCGAATATAGGCAGGGGGTGGAAAAATGGGAGATAGGGAGCATTGGTGGTGTGAATGTTGTCCTGCTGAAAGGGTGTACTTTTTTTTTTGGGGGGGGGTCACACACGGCAGTGTTCAGGGGTTACTCCTGGCTCCATGCTCAGAAATTGCTCCTGGCAGGCACGGGGGACCATATGGGGCAAAAGGATTCGAACCGATGACCTTTTGCATGAAAGGCAAACGCCTTACCTCCATGCTATCTCCCAGGCCCAAAGGGTGTACTTTTTATGACTGAAACCGAACTACAAACATGCTTGTAATCATGGTGCTTAAATAAAGATATAAAAATAAAATATTAATTGTAATTCCTAAATAAACTGCCTAATTGTTAAGGTAATATAGTCACACTGATTTTAATTGCAAACAATTTCAGTAAAAAAAATGAAAGTAATAATATTAAGATAAACATACATTATACTCCATTGAGAACAAGTTAACCATACTTGCATTCTTATGTAGAAAACCACTATATATATGTATATATACACATATTATATATAATTATATATAAATATATACATATCATATATATTACATATATACTTACATATTGTGTTTCTATTATCAGCATTTCATAAAAAAAGTGTCTCAAAAGAAAATTATATGGGGCCAGAGTGATAGCATGGAGGTACGGTGTTTGCCTTGCATGCAGGAGGATGGTGGTTCAAATCCTGGCATCCCATATGGTTCCCTGTGCCTGCCATGAGTGATTTCTGAGTGTAGAGTCAGGAATAACCCCTGAGTACTGCAGGATGTGACCCCGCCCCCCAAAAAAAAGAAAATGTTCAATTTAATATTTTAGTTAAATCACCCAGACGTTCTTAGGACTTTCCCCCAATAACCAGAAGAAAAGTTGTTTCATTAGGTCAAAAGATAACCATAAAAGATAAGTTGTTGTTTTTTAATTATATAAATGGTCCCAAGTCAGTATTTTTTTTTGGTTTTGTAGGAGTTACAACTCTTCTAGCAAAAACATTTTTCTTTCCAAGCTGCCTATTTGTGTGAAATTCTATTTTAACCTATTTCATATCTGGTTCTTTGCCACCAAAACAAACTGTTCTGTGGTCAGTGTGTTAAAACAATGATCCAGAAGCAATCTGTATGCATCAGATTTAACTCAAAATATCTTGTCATTTTTTTCCTTGCAAAACTGCCAATCCAGTACTTTAAACTTACTGCTTCAACCATTGAAAATGCAATTTCTCTCTATGCTAGAAATTTACATTTTAAAATAATTATTTTGAAAACTGTATTTACATAATAAGTCATTTTATGCCTAAATATCACCCAAAGCTCCCTTTTAACACATAGTCATTCAAAATTATAAAACACCAAATGTTTTTATTAAAAGTTCAGACTCTTTTAGCTCTACCAAAATATTGTAGGTACATGATCAAGTACACTTATAAAATATGTTCCGTTTTAAGTGTGAATGTTTCTTTTTAATAGTTATTAACTTATTGTTATCAGTGCAATATTTGTCATTAAGAATTGAAATACAATTATGCATTAAATTCTACTTCAGGTGTTCAAGAGAGTACCTTTGCACTGGAGGCAGCCAGTCCTGGTTTTAAGCTTGGTATCAAATGTGGTTCCATGAGCTACCAAGCAGAGAAAGTGCTCAGCATCACTGGGGGTTACCCACCCTGAATAATAATAATTATGATTATAATAATGTCTGTTTCAGGTTATATTTCTTTTTTAAAAAATTTTTATTGGGACCCATGTGAATTACAAGTCTTTCACAGTTATATTTAAAGTACATAGTGACATTGAATTTGGGTGATTTCTCACCACTAGTATTTACCTCCCTTCTCCCCTGTTCCCAGCATGCATCCCATACTTCTCCCATTTGGCCCCGGACTGCTAGTGCCCTTTGTATATAACTTGTTGTAGCTATTGATTCTGTTGTAGTTGACTTTGGGTTTGGTATTAAGGCCTGATCATTATTTTTCCACTCAATGTTCATGTTATTGTTTGCTCCTGGTACCATACACTTTTTCTCCCCACCCCTTAATTTATGTGACAGAACAAGGTGATGAAGTCCTGTGATTCTGTTGGAAAAAAAATAGAAAAAAACTGGGAGGAATTCATCTCAGAACTATAAATATCAATTTAAAAGAAAAAAAAAAGGGAAAAAGAGGAAAAAATGAAGAATCAACTACAAAATACCCAACAGCCACAATAAACAACTACTAAACAACAACAGCACACACAAGGGGAAAGAAGACTGGTTTGGCGTGATTTTGTGCTTTTTTTCCCACATAGGCACAGTAAGTATTGGGAAAATTTGAAAGGGAATTCCCTTTGCCTAAGAGATATAGGGCTTCTCCTCCCTTCATGTATACTGTCATGGGAACAAATACAGCCTCCAGATATGCTCATAATCAAACCCCAATGCCTTTTCATGGTGCCAGGAAATGTTCAGTTGTGACTGATAGCTCAGTCTGCTCTAATTTGAGATCTTGGTATTTGCACAGGTCATAGAATGAAGTCTAGGATAGAGTCTGTCTTTATAGTTCTAGAAGTTCTGCTCAGTCATGATTGTTGTCCTCTGTTTTCTGTAATTAGTGATTTTGTTTTTTTCACAGATTTTAGGATGAAGCCTAGGATACAGCCTTTTCTTATGGTTCCAGAATTTCTGCTCAATCATAGTTGTCAAAATCAGACCTCTGGAATTAGAGATCTTGTTTTTTGTTCAAATACTAGGCTGAAGCCTAGGCTAGGGTCTTTCTTATTGGACCCAGGAAAAGTTCTGCCCAGTTGCGGTTGTCAAAGTTAGTCTTCTGTAATTAGTGATCTTGATATTTACACATATCAAGATCGGTGTCTTCTGATTTTATCTTACCATTACTTGGCCAGGTAGGGCAACTTCCTCTTAGAACTAGTTGTTGCTGTTTCATCATCACCAGGATGTTGTATCAACTTGACTTAGTGCCAGGGTAGTATTAGGTGCTCTCTGGAGGGTGTTTGCTTTCTGGTGCTATTGCAGGGAATTTTGTTTGTTCTACGGTTGGGGTCTGGTGTTCAGGTTTAGAGGGTCACTGTCCAATTGAGTTCCCAAGACAAGTGTTCAGGGTGGGAGGCACCCCTGTATTATAAAATTTATGAATTGTTATCCCTAATAGATAAGAGCTTGTTTCTATACATAAGATTTCCCCCTTTTTTAGTATGCCTATGCAAAAATGTGGGGGTAAGAATGACAGGCTATATAATCTCTCTGCCCTGGTTTTAACCTGAGCATTTATCCCAAGCAAGACTTTCATGAATTTCAAGAATTTCAAACCAAGCAGAATTTAAACAAGTGAAATTCAAAATGATATATATCTACTATTTCACATTGTATTTCTGATCTTTTTGTTCTGTTTTGTTTTGGTTTTGTTTTAGTGATGCTCAGAGGTTACTCCTGACTATGTAATCAGAAAAACTTCAAGATCGAATCAAGGTCTGTTCTGGATAAGCTGCATACAAGGCAATGGCCCTTACCACTGTGCCAGGGCCGTCCAATCCTTTAAATGGGTTGTGTCTATATGCTTTTTAGAGAAAAGAATAATGATCAGTGAAACTACTAAAATATTTCTCTAAAATAATAAATAAGAGAAAGGAAGATAAATGCAATTATGTAGGAAGGGGATTTTAATAAAGAGGGAAAGAAGGAAGAGTTAACAGTATAAGAGTGGATTAATTGTGAATATATACCAAAACATAAATTGCCTTTGTGAACAGCTATTCATAAGTAATGTACAAATTAATAACTGATTTTAATAAGTCATTTCTTTCAATAAAACTATATACAAATGTAGCTTAAGGACTAGATTAGATCCATAAAGCATTATTTTTCAATCTTGGGTATAAGGAAATTTGTGATAGTTGTAGGTGCTTAATGTCTGCTTGGGCAAAGGATAATGAGTAATGTATGTATTCAGTATTTAGTATGTATTCAGTAATTGACTGATATTCCATAAATCTTATGATGATTCTATCTCTTAATATTTTTCATGAAAAATGTTGTAAGTATTCCTAATTAAAATAAGGTAAGCCGAAGACTTTCCCCTGTCTCGCCCCTCCCCCAACCGCAGCTAGGAGGCTTCCAGCGCCTGTGAGGTAAGGGACTTTCCCTCATCTCCGCCCCTCTCTCGATTGCGTCCCTAAGGCTTCAGGGCTGGTAGACAGTAAGGGACCTTCCTCTGTCTCTGCCCCTGCCCCTGAGACAGGATAGGAACTAAAGGCTGGAGGGGCTTTTGGCAGAGGCATGGAGGGGATGGAGCTCCGCTGACTTCCACATAGGGGAGGAGGACAAAGGAGCCAGGCTCAACAATGCCATCCACCGTTGTGGCCAGGTGCGGTACTGCACTAGTTGGCAACAAGAGGAGGCAGCAACTAAACAGGCTCCACTAGAGGGCACTCTAGAGGCCAAATCTCAGCCAGCCCATCCAACAGTCCCACCCAGAGCTGCAATCCAGAAAAGGGACCCAGCCCCACACCACAAGGAGCAAAAACAGGCCCAAATCGGAAGGCACTACTTTCCAAGCCACACTAATAACTGTAAAAAAACATGGGTAAACCGAAGAGGACCCTAACAGCTGGAGATACAGAGGTAACCCCTACTAAGTTCTCAAGTCCACCAAAACGCACAGATCCAAAAGATGAAGATTTAAAAACAACCATGATAAAGGAAATGCAAGTCATGGTAAAGGAAATGGGAGAATCACTAGCCACTGAGTACAAGAAATCCTTGGAGGACCGAATTAGCCAAATTAAAGAAGATCTGATTCAAAACATGAGAGACTCCATACAAAAGGAAATAAGGAATTAAAAGACACAGTTAAAAGCTATATGAGAAGAATCGCAGAGATGGAGAAGCACATAGAAGTACTCCAAGGAAAACTGCAAGCCAAAAACAGCCAGGAAACCTACAAGGAAATAAAAGGCAAGTTCTGGAAGGAAAAGTCCAGTACCTAATGAACAAAGACAAAAGGAATAATCTAAGAATTGTAGGTATACAAGAAGGGGAGGAAACAGGGAAAGGGGGAGAACAAGTAGTCAGGGAAGTAATAGCAGAAAACTTTCCCACACTCTGGAAAGAAGCTTCAGTGCAAATCCAGGAAGTGAAAAGAGTCCCAATATAATAGACACTAATAAACCAACACCAAGACATATAGTAATCCAAATGGCAAAAAAAAAAAAAAGAAAGATGAAGTCCTTAAAGCAATAAGGGAAAAAAAACCTCAAGTACAAAGGAAGGGGCATAAGAATCAAACCAGATCTCCCATTTGAAACAATTGAAGCAAGAAGACAGTGGAATGAAATATTAATATGACTGAATGAATGAAATTTCCAGCATAGGGTACAATACCCAGCAAAATTATCATTCATATGGGATGGTAGCCTAAAGATATCCTCAAACAAAAACGATCTTGCATTATTTGTGCAAACAAAACTGATTCTAAATGACCTACTCAGATATGATTTACACAATCCAAACCCCCGATTGTAACAATGACCACCCTACACATCACAACTGCAAAACAGCCCTCTCTGCTGATAATCTCCCTAAATGTTACCAGACTAAACTCTCCCATTAAAAGAAACATAGTAGAGAACTGGATTAGAAAGCATAAACCGGACTTTTGCTGCCTGCAAGAAACACACTTACCAGTACAGGACAGGCATAGGCTTAGAATAAAAGAATGGAAGTCAATATTTCAGGCCAATGGCAAACAAAAAAGAGCAAGGACAACAATTCTTATATAAGAGCAAATTCCATTCAACCTCAAGAAAGTGATCAGAGACAAAGATGGTCATTACATATTAACCAGGGGTACACTAGATTAAGAGGTACTAACCATGATCAATATTTATGCACTAAATGTAGAGTCAGAAAAAAATATGTGAGGCAGTTGCGCACTAATCTGGAGAAACGCATGAAGGGAAATGTGATAATAGTAGGAGATCTCAATACTCCACTCTCATCACTGGACAGATCCACCAAACAGAAAAATAGCAAAGAAATAAGAGTCCTAAATGAGAAATTAGAAGATCTAGAGTTAATAAACATATATAGGGCCATCCACCCCCAGAAAACAGAATACACATTCTTCTCAAGCCCTCATGGGACCTTCTCCAGAATAGACCATGTCTTAGGAAACAAATCTAACCTATATGAGACCACATGTGTAAGGATCATTAGAAGAAACCTATCAGATCACTATGCAACAGAGGTAAAAAATGACAGCAAAAGAAGTAATGGAGAAAAACTAGTACCTGGACATTAAATAACATGCTGCTCAATAACAGCTGGATCAAAGAGCAACTCAAGGAAAAATAAAAAGATTCCTTGAGACAAGCAATAACAAAGAGACAATTTGTCAAAATTTGTGGGACACAGCAGTAATTAGGGGGAAACTCATAGCAATACAAGCCTATATCAAGAAAGAAGAAAATGACAAAATCAAATGTTTAAAGAATCAACTCAAGAAATTGGAACAATAGCAGCAAAGAAATCCAACCACACCCAGAAGGCAGGAAATAATAAAAACCAGAGCAGAAATAAGCAACATAGAAACTAAGAAAACAGGGGCCCGGGAGATAGCATGGAGGTAAGGCGTTTGCCTTTCATGCAAAAGGTCATCGGTTCGAATCCCAGTGCCCCATATGGTCCCCCGTGCCTGCCAGGAGCAATTTCTGAGCATGGAGCCAGGAGTAACCCCTGAGCACTGCCGGGTGTGACCCAAAAACCAAAAACCAAAAAAAAAAAAAAAAAAAAAAAAAAAAAAAAAAAAAAAAAAAAAAAAAAAAAAAAAAAAAAAAAAAAAAAAAAAAAAAAAAAAAAAAAAAAAAAAAA
>PVKC010023993.1:0-17057 GCA_004027635.1 Crocidura indochinensis | reverse complement strand
GAAGGAAGGAAGGAAGGAAGGAAGGAAGGAAGGAAGGAAAGAAAGAAAGAAAGAAAGAAAGAAAGAAAGAAAGAAAGAAAGAAAGAAAGAAAGAAAGAAAGAAAGAAAGAAAGAAAGAAAGAAAGAAAGAAAGAAAGAAAGAAAGAAAGAAAGAAAGAAAGAAAGAAAGAAAGAAAGAAAGAAAGAAAGAAAGAAAGAATCATTGGAGTCCCAGAGGCCTAGGTAGGAGATCTTCAGGAAGAATCAGCTGTCAAAGACATCATCAAAGAGATGCTCCCAGAGTTAAAGATTACATGCAATCAAATCCTGCATGCCCAAAGAGTACCAGCTGAAAGAGATCCAAAGAAGAACACCCCAAGACACATGCTCATTACGATGACAAATCCCACAAATAGAGATAGAATACTGAAAGCAGCAAGATCAAAATAGTAAATTACATTCAAAGGAGCATCCCTAAGACTTACAGCAGACATGTCACAAGAAGCTTTCAAGGCCAGAAGACAGTAGTGGGATATTGTGGCAAGACTGAATGAAATGGGTGCCTCACCTAGAATACTGCACCCAGCCCAACTCACATTCGGGTTTAAAGGAAAGATACAGAGTTTCATGGATAAACAACAGCTCAGAAACTTAACAGATGATAAATGAGCCTTAAAGGAAAAACTGAAAGGTCTACTTTAAGACAATAGAGACCAACAAACACTGCAAACTTATCTACAAAAATGACATTAAATCTTATGGCAATCATCTCATTCAATGTCAATGGACTAAATCCACCAACTAAAAGACACAGAGTGAGTGGCAAAATGGGTCAAAAATATGAATTCAACCTTCTGTTGCCTACAAGAAACACATCTGAATAGTCAGAACAAACATAGACTCAAAATCAAAGACTGGAGAAAAATCAACCAAGCAAACAACACCCTTAAAAAGCTGGAGTGGCAATACTAATATCTGATAACACAAACTTTATACTCAGAAAAGTTGTAAAGGACAAAGATGGGCCTTATGTACTAATCAATGGATATATGCAACAGGAAGAAATCAGACTATTAAACATATATGCACCCAATGAGAGACCAGCAAATTAACTAATACAATTACTAACAAATCTAAAAGAAGGCATCAATAGTAACACAATAATTGTGGGAGACTTCAACATGGCCCTGTCAACACTTGACAGTTCAACCAGACTGAAGCCCAAACAAAAAATACTAGAACTGAAAAGAGTAATGGAAGAAAGAGGACTAGTAGATATGTATAGGACACTCCACCCCCAAAAACCTGGATACACATTCTTCTACAATGTACATGGGTCAGTCTCCAGGATAGATTACATGCTGACACATAAATATACCTTCATAAAATCAAGAGGATAGAAACCTTTACGGCGACATTTGCTGTCCACTAGGCTCTGAAATTAGATGTGAACCACAAAGGCACACAGAAGAAAAACTTTAACAATTTGAAATTAAACAGCCTGATACTGAACAACCAGTGGGTCTGAGATGAAATCAAACAGGAAATCAAAACTGTCCTGGAAACAAATGATAATGAGGGCAAACTGGCAGCATCTATGGGACACAGCAAAAACAGCCCTGAGAAGAAAATTTATAGCTTTACAAGCACTCATCAGGAAGGAATAAGGGGCCTACCTGAATAGCTAATGAAGAAGCTCATAGAATTAGGAAATGCTCAACAGAAGGACCAAAAATAGGGAGACAGAAGGAAATAACAAAGCTGATAGCAGAAATCAATGAAGTGGAAAACCAAAAACCAATCCAAAATATCAACGAAAGCAGAAGTCGATTCCTTGAAAAAAAATAAATAAGATTGATAGACCATTGGAAAAACTCACAAAGAAAGAGAAACCTGATAACCCGTATTAGAAATGAAAAGGGGGAGATCACGACAGATATTGCAGAGATCTGAAGGGTAATCAGAGACTACTTTGAGAAACTTTATGCTACCAAACATGAGAACCTAGAAGAAATGGATAAATTCTTGGACACTTATAACCTTCCACAGTTAAGAAAGGAGGATATAGCATATCTAAACACTCCCATCACTATTGAGGAAATTGAAACTGTAGTCAAACATCTGTCCAAAAAGAAAAGCCCAGGCCCAGATGCATTTACTACTGAATTCTTTCAAACCTTTCAAAAGGAGCTACTACCAATCCTAGACAGTCTACTCCATGAAATTGAAAAAAGAGGAACACTCCCAAACAGCTTTTATGAAGACAACATCGCCTCGATACAAAAACCAGACAGAGATGCTGTCAGAAAAGAAAATTACAGACCAATATCCCTGATGAATGCTGATGCAAAGATCTTCACCAAAATCCTGGCAAATAGGATCCAATCCATCAACAAAAAGATCATACACTATGATCAAGTAGGCTTCATCCCAGGAATGAAAGGATGGTTTAACATCCGTAAATCTGTCAACATCATACACAACATCAACAACAAGAAAAATAAAAATCAAATGATCATATCAATGGACACAGAGAAAGCATTTGATAATGTCCAACACCCATTCTTGATAAAAACTCTCAGCAAGATGGGAATGAAAAGAACCTTTCTCAATCTAGTTAAAGCCATCTGCCACAAGCCAATGGCAAATATTAAACTCAATGGAGAAAAACTAAAAGCCGTTCCTCTAAATTCTGGTAAAAGACAATGCTGTCCGCTCTCACCACTCCTCTTCAACAAAGTACTGGAAGTGCTTGCTGTACTGATCAGGCAAGAAAAATATATCAAGGGAATCCAGATAGGAAAGGAAGAAGTCAAGCTCTCACTTTCTGCAGATGACATGATACTCAACATAGAAAACCCTAAGGGCTATACCAAAAAGCTTCTAGAAACAATAGACTCATATAGCAAGGTGGCAGGCTACAAAATTAACACACAGAAATCAATGGTCTTTTTATACACCAATAACTATAGGGAAGAGATTGACGTCAAGAAGGCAATCCCATTCACAATAGTGCCACACAAACTCAACTAAATCTTGGGGTCAACTTGAACAAAGAAGTGAAGGACCTATAAAAAGAAAACTATAAATCCCTGCTCCAAGAAATAAGAGATGACACGCGGAAATGGAAACACATACCCTGCTCATGGATTGGCAGGATTAACATCATTAAAATGGCAATACTTCCCAAAGCATTATACAGATTTAATGCGATCCCTCTACAGATACAGATACCCATGACATTTTTCAAAGAAGTGGACCAAACACTTATGAAGTTCATCTGCAACAATAAACACCCTCAAATAGTTAAAGCACTCCTAAGGAAAAGGAAAATTGTACTACAAAACAATAGTTATCAAAACAGCATGGTGTTAGAATAAAGACAGACCCTCAGATCAGTGGAATAGGCTTGAGTTCTCAGACAATGTTCCCTAGACATACAATCACCTAATCTTTGACAAAAGAGCAAGAAATGCTAAGTGGAGCATGGAAAACCTCTTCAACAAGTGGTGCTGGCAGAACTGGTTAGCCACTTGAAAAAAGAGAACATAGACCTCCGGTTAACATCATGTACGAAGGTAAAATCCAAATTTATTAAAGATCTAGATATCAGACCTGATGCCATAATATATATAGAACAACACTTTGGTTAAACAGTCCATGACATCGAGACTAAAGCATCTTCAAGGAGGAAATTTCACTTTCCAAACAAGTGAAAGCAGAGATAAATCGATAGGAATACATTAAGCTGAGAAGCTTCTGCACCTCAAAAGAAATAGTGCCCAGGGTACAATAGCCACCAACTGAGTGGGAGACACTATTCACTCAATACCCATCAGATAAGGGGCTAATCTCCAAAATATACAGGTCACTGACAAAACTTTACAAGAAAAAAACATCTAATTCCATCAAAAATTGGGGAGAAGAAATGAACAGACACTTTGATAAAAATAAGTAATACTAATGGCCAAAGGCACATGTAAAATGTACCTCATCACTGATCATCAGGGAGCTGCAAATCTAAACAACGGTGAGATACCATCTCACACCACAGAGATTGGCACACATCACAAAGAACGAGAACAATCAGTGCTGGTGGGGATGTGGAGAGAAAGGAACTCTTATCCACTGCTGGTGGGAATGTTGCCTAGACCAACCTCTGTGGAAGGCAATATGGAGATTCCTCCATTAACTGGAAATTGAGCTCCCATTTGACCCAGCTATTCCACTCCTAGGGATATACCCTAGGAATATAATAATACAATACAAATGCCCCTTCCTCACACCGATATTTATTGCAGCACTATTCACAATAGCCAGGCTCTGGAAACAACTAAGATGCCCTACAACAGACATATGGCTAAAGAAACCATGGTACATATACACAATGGAATATCATGCAGCCATCAGGAGAGATGAAGTCATGAATTTTTCCTATGGATGTACATGGAGTCTATCATGCTGAGTGAAATAAGTCAGAAGAAGAGAGAAAGACGCAGAATAGTCTCCCTCATATGGGTTTTAAGAAAAATAAAAGTCATTTTTGCAACAATCCTTAGAGACAATGAGAGGTGGGCTGGAACCTCCAGCTCACTTCATGAAGCTCACCACAAAGAGTGGTGAGTGCATTTATAGAAAAAACTACACTGATAACTACCATAATTTTGTGAATGAATGAGGGATCTGGGAAGCCTGTCTGGAGTACAGGTGGGGGTGTGGTGGGTTGGAGGGAGATTTGGGACATTGGTGGTGGGAATGTGGCACTGGTGAATAGGGGTGTTCTTTACATGACTGAAACCTAATCACAATCATATTTTAATCAAGATGCTTAAATAAAGAAAAAATATATTTAAAAAATATCACAGGCCAAAGAATTGAACTAGGACAAAGGAAACTATTTAAAACTGGCAGAGCTTAGTTTCTTTCCTATCTTGTGCCAATCCACAGAAATACTCTCAGAAACCAGTAGCCATATTGAATGCAGCTGCATGTGAAAAAAATGATACTTAAAATAAAATTTACTATAGCCACTCATTTCTCTCTGAAATCATGATAAAAACCACTTCAGATGCAAATAATGTGTTTGTTTAGAAAAATAATTTGAATGTGGGCTATTTTGATGAAGAAATTAGCAGAGCCTTCTAGAATGTTTATTTTGTTTTTGGATTTTTTTGGGGGGGTTGTTTTTTTTTTGTTTCTGGGGCACACCCGGCAGTGCTCAGGGGTTACTCCTGGCTCCATGCTCAGAAATTGCTCCTGGCAGGCACGGGGGACCATATGGGGCACCGGGATTCTAACCGATGACCTTTTGCATGAAAGGCAAATGCCTTACCTCCATGCTATCTCCCTGGCCCCATTTGTTGAAACTTTAAATAGATGAAAGCCAGGGAGTTAAACTGAATCACTCTCTGATTAGACTGAGGAGGAAACCAAGAGATAGAGAATTAGGGAGGAAAGAAAGGATCAGTAAAAGAAAAGGGTTCAGGCATAAAAATCTGAATGCCCAAGGGGAATTCCCAACAATGGGGCATAATGATGGGACTAAGAATGCAGTGGCACAATTTTCAATTATAAACTGTTTATAGTATAGAACTAGGCTGTTACAATCTTTTCTGTTCCTTGTCTCTTTTCAAGACTTAAAAGTCTCTCTGCCCCACACAAAAGCCTCCTGCTAGTTTTCTTCGATAAGAGATAAAGGCGGTCCAGCAATGGGGAATTTGGCAAAATGATCAGTGGTCAGTGGAGCAGTTAAGCATTATGCAATACAGTAAGTATACACCCACCAACTCATCCATCAAAGTAATTTCCTGCCCCAAATGCATTAAATAACCAGGAAGAATGAGACAGAATGTATGTAAATTACTTCAACTTTCAGGTACTTGTCAGAAGTGGAATGTGATGTGATACTAATGTGACTCATTTAGGTAGGAGGTGACAGCAGGTAAAATTAACAGGAATCTAAAAAGATGGTATTTCTGCTAAAAGATATATGATCACAAAGGGGAAAATGGCATATGTACTTTATTTAAAATGGTGACACATTATGAGCAGCTCAACAAACTGATGAGAGAATTCATGCTCACATTTATAAAACATCTATTATTATGAAGATTACTTGTAGGAAAAGGACCACTCAACTCACTCAGATTTATGAATAATGCAATGGAATTTTTCTGAAATATTAGAAAATTTATGCCATGATGAAATTTAATGGTAGCCTAGTTAGGTCTAACAAAAGCATTAACCATAACAATTAAACTTAAAAACACAGTACACAAATGGCTTAGATAAAAATATAAATCAAAAATCCATTTCTCTATGCTATTTCACATAAATGACTTTGATGGTTGGAGGAATAACTAAATATAGATTTTAGAAAATTATCCTATGAAAAGAGAGCATGATCATAATTTAAAATAGTTTAGTATTTCATGTGGCTTGATATTATTGGTGACAATGGTTCTCAGTGTGTTCCACTAACATAACATGTGGGAACTTATTAGAAATTCAAATGCCACTCCAGATTATGTTATAAACAACTCTCAGGATGACATCCAGCAAACTATAGTATGCCCCCAGGTGATTGTAGCAAACGCTAAAGCTTTAGCAGCTCTTGGAGCAGAGAGAAAGCACAAGGGGTTAAGGCACATGCCTTGTATGCAACCAATCCCAGTTGGGTACCTGGCACTACACGGGTCTCTATCCCTCTCTCCATCATGAGATGCAACTCTGGAGATCCTGAGTACTGCCAGCATGACTTAGGTATGTCCAAGCACTACAATGTCAGAGCAGCAGTGCATGCACAGGTCCTTAATCTGGTTGAAGAACAGCTAGGTAGGTCCCAAAGCTCCTGACAACTTCTTGGGAGGACCCACTCTCCCACAAAAATTAATTGCTTTGGAAGATTGTGATAAAAAGGCCTTGAAAGATTCTCAGTATAATCTGTAAAGACACAGGGCACAATAAATAAACACTTGACTTGGGGTGGAGAGAGAGTAGTGCAGGTAAGTTAATTTCCTCACACATGGTTGACAAGTGGTGGTTTAAGATCCTAAGCCCTGGGGCCCGGGAGATAGCATGGAGGTAAGGCATTTGCCTTTCATGCAGAAGGTCATCAGTTCGAATCCCGGTGCCCCATATGGTCCCCCGTGCCTGCCAGGAGCAATTTCTGAGCATGGAGCCAGGAGTAAACCCTGAGCACTGCCAGGTGTGACCCAAAAACCACACACACACACACACACACACACACACACACACACACACACACACACACAAAAGATCCTAAGCCCTGGAAACCTACATGGTAGCTGGACACTCACCAGAAGTGATTCCTGAGTACATACCTAGGAGAAAGCCCTGAAAACAGTAGAATGTGGCCCAAAATCCCCAAATGAAGAGTGACTGAACCTTTCAGATTGCTCACTGTGTATCAGCTTTGCTGGGAGGGGGACATTTGTTTTCTACATCTGTGGTAACTGCTTTATTTCATATGTACATATGTGTATATGATTATATACACACGGTTGATGATTATATCATCAACTGAAATATAATAGGGAAGAGCTGGGAATGGGATACTGAGAACTGACAATATATTTAGTTACTAAACATTCAAATATTTGTTATTAATTTTTATATATTATTGTTTTCCTCTGGCATACACCATCCAGTTCACTTTTTACATCATTTAAATAAAAATCATGTTGATTTCAAGTTTTTGCCCTATCTATGTCTATGACACTCTTTAGTCTTGATTGACCCTTTCAAGTTCTACTCTGTCTTTCAGGGATGCAGTAGTCCCAACACCACTTGTTGAAGAAGCTTTCCTTGCTTCACTTTGTATTTCTTGCCTCTTTATCAAAGATTAATTGCTTGTTTGTCTGGAGAACATACACTGAGTATGCAAGTCTCTTCCACTGATCTGAGAGTCTGTCTTTACTCCAATGCCATGTTGTTTTTATGACCATTGCTTTGTGTTACAATTTAAAGTTGGAAAAAGTGATGTCTCCTATCTTATTTTTCCTATGGGTTGCTTGAGCTATTCGTGAGTGTTTATTGTTCCAAATGAATTTCAGGAATATTCGATCCACTTCTTTAAAAAAAATGTCATGGGTAACATTAGAGAAATTGCTTTTAATCTGTATAATGCCTTGGGGAGTATTTCCATGAACTGGCTGTCTCCATTTCCTTTAGTCCTTTTTTATTTATTAAAGCAAGGTTTAGTAACTTTCTTTGTATATGTCCTACAACTCCAGTTAAGTTGACTACAAGGTATTTGAGTTTGTATGACACAAATTTGAAATGTATTGTTTTTTTAATATCCATTTCTTTCCTATCATTATTGGTGTATAAGAAGGCCATTGATATTTGCATATTAATTTTGTAGCCTGCCACTTTGCTGTATGAACGTGTTGCTTCTAGAAGCTTTTTGGTAGAGTTATTAGGGTTTTCTAAATATAGTATGTCATCTGCAAACAGTGAGAGCTTGACTTTTCCCTTTCCTATCTGGATGCCCCTGATCTTTTTCTTGTCTAATTTCTATGGCATGAATTTCCAGCACTATTTTTAATCAGAGTGGTGAGAGACAGCAGCCTTATCTTGTACCAGATTTTAGAGGAAAGGCTTTTAGTTTATCTCCATTGAGAATAATATTTGCCATTGGCTTGCAGTAGATGGTTTTGAGTATATTGAGAAAAGTTCATTCCATTACCATCTTGATGATAGGTATTTTTCAAGAATGGTTGTTGGGCCTTGTAGAATGCTTTCTCTGCATCTATTGATATGACCATAAGTTTTATTTATCTTTTTGTTGAAATGGTGTATTATGTTGATTTATTTACCTATGTTAAACCATTATTGGGTTACTGAATTAAATCTCCTTGGTCGTGGTGTATTACCTTTTTGATGGAGCATTTGTTCCTATTTGCCAATATTTTGTTGAGGCTCTTTGCATCTGGGTTCATAGGAATATTATTCTGTAGTTTTCTTTCTTTTTTTTACTGCATTTCTGTCTGATTTTGGTATCAATGTGATGTTAGTTTCATAAAAACAATTTGAGAGTGTTCCTGATTCTTCAGAGCCTGAGTAAGATAGGAAGTAACTCCTCTTGAAATGTTTGAAAGAATTAATTATTGAATACATCTAGGCTTGGGCTTTTGTTTTTATAGAAGAAGACTTTTGATTAGAATTTTAATTTCCTCAGTAGTGATGGGTCTGTTTAGATATGCTCAATTATCCTGGTTTAACTAAATGAGATTATAAGAATCCAAGAATTAATCCATTTCTTTCAGGTTCTCATATTTAATGGCATAGAGTTTCTCAAAGTAGTCTCTGATTACCCTGTGAATCACTGCAGTATCACTGCATTTTTTATTTGTAATACATTTTATTATGTTACTCTCTATCCTTTTATTTGTGAATTTTGCTAGTGGTTTATCAATCTTCTTTAATTTTTCAGAGAACCAACTTTTGCTTTCATTGATCTTTCGAATTGTTTTTTGATTTCCACTTCATTGATTTCTGCTCTAAGCTTTGTTGATCTACTTATTGTGGGTTCCTTTTGTTTATCATTTTGTATTTTCTAAGATGTGTCATTAAGCTATTTATGTAGGCCCTTTCTTCCTTTCTGATGTGTGTTTGCAAAGCTATATATTTTTCTCTTAGTACTGCTTTTGTGTTTCCCATAAATTCTGATAATTTGTGCATTGTTTGTCATTTATTTTCAGGAATTTTTTGATTTCCTCTTTGATTTCATCTGACCCACTGGTTGTTCAAAAGTGAGCTTATTAATTACCAGGTGTTAAAGTATTTCCTCTGTGTCCTTTCATATTTCAGTTATAATTTCAGTGCTTTGTGATCTGAGAAGATAGTGTGTACAATTTCTATACTTTTGACTTGATGGAGATTTGTTTTACGAGATGGCATGTGATCTATTTTGGAGAATGAGCCATGTGCATTGGAGAAGAATGCATATCCAGTTTTCTGGGTGTGAAGTACCCTATATATATTTATTAGTCCACTCACTTCCATTTCTCTTTTTTTAGAGGCAGTATATTTTTGTTAGGTTTCAACCTGGTTGATCTATCAAGGGATGACAGCGCAGTGTTGAGGTCTCCCACTGTTATTGTGGTGTTATTGATGTCTTCTTTCAGATTTGTCAACAATTGTATTAAATACTTTCCAGTTATACAGTGTGGTTATCATATGTGTAGAGTGAGATTTATTCCTGATGTTCATATCCCTTGATTATTATGTAATGTCCAACTTTTTCAATATAAATTTTCTGAGTCTAAAGTTTGTGCCATCTGATATTAATATGACCACTCCAACTTTTTCAAGGGAGTTGTTTGCTTGTCTGACTTTCCTCCAGCTTTTGATTTTGAGTCAATGTTTGTTATTACTATTCAAATGTTTTTCTTATAGGCAGAAGAATGTTGGATTCTGCTTTTGTATCCATTTTGCCACTCTGTGTCTCATAATTTTTGCGTTTAGTTCATTAACATTGAGAAATATAATTGTCTTGGGATATTAATGTCATTTTTTTTTAGAAATTTGGTGTGTATGTTGGTCTGTCTTATTTTAAAGTAGACCTTTCAGTTTTTCTTTTAAGATTGTTTATGAGTCTGTAAAGTTTCTGATTTGCTGTTTATCCATAAAGCTATGTATACTTTTTTTCAAACCTGAAAGTGAGTCTGACTGAGTACAGTATTCTAGGTGAAGCATTCATTTCATTTAATTTTGTCACTATATCCTACCATTACCTTTTGGACTTGAGGGTTTCTTGTGACAGGTCTACTGTAAATTTTAGGGATGCTCCTTCTAATGTAATTTTCCCTTTTTATCTTGCTGCCCTTAGTATTCTATCCCTATCTATAGGAATCGCCATTGTGACTAGGTTGTTTCTTGGGGTGCTTTTATTTTGGTCTCTTTTAGCTGGCATTTTTTTGGGGGGACTTTAGGATTTAGTTGTATGCGGTATTTAGCTCTGGCAGTATTTCTGCAATGACTGTTGATATTTCCTGAGGATTTTCTTCCTGAATCTCTGGGATTCCAATTATTCTTATGTTGTTTCTTTTGAGTTTATCAAAGATTTCTATTTTCATCTGTTCACATTCTTTGAGTATTTTACCATTTTCTGATCATTTAGTTTCAATTTTTTCTGTTGTACTCAGTTGTTATGTATCTCATCTTCTAGCTCACTGATTCTGTCCTCGGTTGCTGTTACTCTGTTGGAGAGGCTATTCATTGAGGTTTTCATTTCATCTACCAAACTTTTCAGTATTGTTATTTCAGTTTGAGTTTTCTTATTTCTATCTTTATGTTCTGTTTAGCTTGGTCTATGTTTTCTTTGAATGCTATTGAGCAACCTCCATATTTCTTCTTTATATTCCTTACCTGAGAGTCTAACTAGTTGGCTGGTACTTTTGGAGTCATCATAGCTGCCATCTTCATTCTTTATGCATGGTGTTGGCTTGCATTCTTTCTCCATTGTCACATTTGTAGTGTGCTTTTTTCTACATGTTATGGTGGGGTTCATTAGTAGAAGAATTGCTAGGCCATGAAGTGGAGTGGCAATGTGCCTCTGTCTACACCCTTGGTGGGTGGGAACCATTCACCTCTGAAGAAACGCCCTCATAGAGAGATCTGGATGGGAAGGATCAAAGTCTAGGCCATAGCAGAGTAGAGAAGCAGTATTCAAAATGTCTGCTGTGGAGTCGGAGTAGTGGCACAAGTGGTAGGGTGCTTGCCTTGCATGCCCTAACCTAGGACAGATCTCAATTCAATCCCTGGCATCCCATATGGTTCCCCAATCCAGGATCCATTTCTGAGCACATAACCAGGAGTAATTCCTGAGTGCCACTGGGTGTGCCCCCCAAAAATGTCTACTATATGAGAGTACACATCAGCTTCAATTTATTTTTCAATGCTCTCCCAAATACTGCAAGGAACATTTTATATTCTCTCCCTTTTGAACATCAAGTGAACAACAGCTTGCCAAAAATTGGGCTTAAGTAATTTCTTTGCATTAATTATTCTTAGTACCAATGAGTCTATAATGAAGGTGTTGTTAATATTCCATTTTAAGTATGAAAAATTGAGGCTTAAGATATATTAAATAAAAAAGCTGGTATTTGGAGCAAGGCAGTCTAGCTTTTCACTCTTAATCATAGTATTTCATATTAAATCCATGCAGTTTAATCCTACTACATTGTAATATGAATAGCAATTATTCTTAATGCATGTTTAGGTAAAATTATTCTTAAATGCTTCTGCTTTGTTTTGGGGGGTAAACACAGTGGTACTCGGGTATTATTCCTGGTCATTTTGGCAACCATATGAGATGCCAGGTATCAAGCCATGAGACCATGTCACCCATATGTCTCTCTTAAGATGTGGACTTTCCTACTTTAACTCTGAGATGAGAAGTCTAAGTTCTTTTGGGTGTGTAATTCTCTCTCCCCTTCTTTTACTCTCTCTTCCTTTCTGTAGTATCTCTAAATAAAAGCTTTTAGCTTCAAAAACAGAAAACTAATGAGAACAGAGTTTTGTGACCCACTAAATAAAATAGGGGGCATTATTTCAAACTTACCTATAAGACAAAAACAAAGAAAAGGGAAGCAAAACTGGTTTTATTTTTTACCATAACTAGAGAATGTAGAAAAAAATGAGTTAAGGTAGTCAATATTTATCAACTAATATAAAGTTGACATTTGAATTAGTCTGTTGGTGAATAGGGTCAAAGTATCATCTCATAAGTTACAAAGTAACTTACCATATACATACAAGTACAAAGTAACCTCATATATTAATAACAAAGTAAACGGGCATCTAACCGAGGATTAATCAGATAGATAATGCCTTAACTGAAGGATCAAAGTTAAATTACCAATAAAATAAATACATAAATCAACATTCCTTCTATTGCATTTCTGCCATCAAAATGCATTAACTAAATCTAATCATAATAAATCATTCAATAAACCAAACTGAAGGATGTTATACATGGAAAAAAACCTAATGTGCTCCCTTTTAAAATGTTAATATATGGTCTGTGATGTATCTCAGTGTTAGGGTGCTTGTTTTGTATGTGTAAGGCACCATAAAAACAAGATAAAATAAAAATAATAATATTGTACTATTAGTGAATATTTGGCAGTGGTTATATTGTACTAACATTTCTTTCCAGTAGCAAGAAATGATACTTCTATAAAACAAAATTATGTGAACAATGCTATCTTATATAAAATTAAAAAATATGTCACTTGAAGAACCATTTGAATGTAGAATATAATCAATGTGTTATAACCCAGACAAAGCACTAACAGCTATTTCCACATTACAAAGTCTAAGCATAAACTACTCTAAACTAAATTTTTAAATTAATTAAAACCCATCACACCTCTGGGTTTAGAGATACAATGCATAGAGTGTGTTCTCTATAAGCAGTTAATTGAGGTTTGATCCATGGAGCCCCATATGGTCCTCTATTGTCAGGAATTATCACTGATTGAAAAGTCAGGAATAAGTCCTAAACACAAGATATGCACCCCAAACAACAATAAACTCACCTCCAAAAATATGAAATTAGGGTTGAATCACCTCCAAAAATATGGAAATAGGGGCTGAAGCATTAATACAGTATGTAGGGAATTAGCCTTACATGTAGTCAATTTGGGTTCAATTCCCATATGGTCCCCATTATCTGCCAGGAATGATTCCTAAGCATAGAACCAGGAGCATGCTTGGAGCACTACTGGGTGTGGCACCCAGAACTCCCAAATTAAATAAATTTAATAGAAGTGTGAACATGTATGGGTATATATACTTTTATACATAATCCATGATACCTTCCTAAAAAGAAAAATACTTATTTGGAAAACATAAATGTTAATATTAATATTGCCGGAATCATATATTAAAGAATCTACCTTTATTACAAAGAAATAACACATAAAAATAAAACTTGCTAACAAGGAATTTGGGAATGGCTAGATTGAAGACTATTGCAAATTAAAGAAGACTAAGGAATCATATTAGCATATAGGCAAATTACAAAGGAACCCTCAAAAAGAACTCAAACTCTTAAAGGGAAGCCAGAATTGAGTACCATTGCAGATTAAAAAAGACTAAAGAAGCATATTTGCATATAGGCAGATTTAAAAGGACTCAAAAAAGTCAAATTGAAAGAAGTTGTTTTTCTCTCCTTTTATGGTCACTGCAAATCTCCATCAAAACTTAGATTAATCAGAGGTTGGAGAGATAGGACTGTGGGAGGATGCTTGTCTTGCATGTGGCCAACCCAGGTTTGTCAGCCTCCCTTATATCTCCCAAACCTGCCAAAAGTAATCCCTTAGCATAGAGCCAGGATTAACCCATAAGAACCACATGGTGAGAATCAGAAAAAAGAGCAAACAAAAACACCCCAATAGATTAATCTACATATAATCCAAACTAATTGAAACACCAATACATAAAAGGAACAAAAGTAGAGCAGCCAGATTGCAGACAAAGCAACACCTTGACCAAGGGGGAACAAAACCTGAAGTACAGGGGCACCAGAGCAATAATACAGTTTGTAGGATATTACTGAGCATCCCATGGCCCATCTGAGTTCAATCCTCCAGACACCCTACATGGTCGGTCCTCTGAGCCTTTTTCCAGGAGAGTTCTTGAGTGCAGAGCTAGGAGAGCAGAGCACCACTGAGGGAGGGAGAAAGAAGAGAAAGAGAAAAAGAGAGAGAAAGAACTTGAGCAACATGCTGCATTCCAGTAGAAATTTCTAAAGTTCATAACTTCATCCTGTGAAGCTAGAAAGGAGGGTTTGCATCAAATACCCAGCACCTCTAATGTTACAATATTTTATTCTCCACATTGGAAAAAATGGTAAGAAACTATATTGTAGGAACAAGGTTCAAAATTACTGGAAGTTGCCTTTCTAGGTGACTGCTCAAAACTTTGCTAATAGCAAAACAAATGGCACTAATTTGGACACCAATCTCTATGGTAACACACAAGACAAATACCAGATCGCCTCATTCATCTGTGGTATACAGAGAAACAAGACAAGAAAATACTGTATTGAATGAAGACAAACCCTTGGCCTTTGATTACAAAAATGGAGATTACCCACAGAGAGGGAGTGGAGGAAGAGGTGGACTGGAAATGACAAAATGAGAGCTTTAACACTTTGTTGGCAAGTGAAGGTTAAGAAATCTGTACATCAAAAGATAAATAGTAACTTTTGTATCCATTAAAGAAACTACAAGCAAAATTGTTGAAGTATTGCAGAAATAGCACAGGGCTTAAGGTGCTAGCCTTTCTTGCATCCAACCTAGGTTTGATCCCTACACTATAAATGGCTCCCCCAAGCACCATCAGGGATCACTCTGAACACAGAGCCAGAAATTACCCAAGAAGACCACTAATAATGACCCAATTGCCTCTCAGAAATAACCCCAAACTCACATATTAAAAGAATAGTGCAGCATATGGACAATAAGAGGCCAAAAAGTGCAGACACCAATTAGACATAGAAACTTAAAAAAATAATCCTTGCTACCAGAGATATAGTGAGAGTATAAGGCTCCTGTCTTGCATGCAGTTAATGTGAGTTTAATTCCTAGTAACATCTGTGGTCTCCTGAGATCAGGAGTGATCCCTGAACACAAAGCAAGAAGTAAAACCTAAGTAATTGGTACCTGGAAATACCCAAGGTTTGTTTTTTTGTAGTAAAAAAAACCAAAATTATTCTTTGGAAGCCAATATTTGATTTTCAATTATTCTAACCTATATGACCTAAATTAGAAACTTTCCTTGAGAACTTCTATTCAAATTGTGACTAAAATAAAATAGCTGTTTTAATCGACGAATCTTTGAAGCTTGTTATATGGCTTTATAACTAACTTGATGAATAACTAAATCCAGAGACTGAAATACGGTTGTGAAATCAAAGTTTCTATGATTACCATTACTGCTATTTAAAGGTTTTTGACAATTATTTATTTGTTTCCCTATCAATGGATATATAATAAGGATACTATCAGAATTCTTTCTAGATGCTCCAACATTTTTCCTGCATAACTCTAATATCTAGATATATCATTAGTGTTTTAAGAAAAAATTTATTTCCAGTCTGGAATAGGAAGAGGTTAACCCTTTCTAATATAACTTAATTACATACCATGAATCACAGGGTTGATTTTAATACATTTGCTCTCAGATAAGTGGAGAAAATTATTTTAAAAAAATAAAGGAAAGGAAAGAAGAAAAAAGTACAGGAGAAAGAAAATTTTTGAAAATTATTGTATCTCTTAGTGAGGTCATTAACTCATTAACAGAAGGTTTAGTAAGCTCCTGTTGCTAGTTGATCATTATGTTACTTCTTTTTTCTGAACATTAGATGGCTACATATACACATTGGCATCTAAACTGATGTTTTCCTATGGGATGACAGTATTACACAAAAATGGAGTTATCCAGGAATTTCAAGCACTATTGCTGATATTGTGGTTTGGTGGTGCATTTTTTCCAGCTATCAGGACTTCTGGAAGTATGAGAAGGCAGGGGACGGGTGCCCTCACTAATTCCAAAGAGTTTTTGTCAGATTGAAGTTTCTGTAGAAAACTGTAGAGTAGTGGTAAAGAAAGATCATTGGCAAAGAGACTATTGTGGGTAATAGATGCAGCAAGCATGGTTTCAGCAGAGTTAGGATGTGGCCTGCCTTTTATCCCAAGATTGACAGTGTATATATACTTTTCATAGGTTAGTTTACATCTCTTGAGAACAGAGTGAAGCTATAGAGCTATCCAGGTAATGAAATTGGCAACTGAAATTTTGTGGTTGTTGGGGCTTCTAGAAATATTATAAGATGAGGGGAGGGTGGCTGTGCTCACTCAAAAGCTTTATACATTTTAAAAAAAGAATCCCTACCCACTTTTCCATTTTATCTCAATCTCTTTATTTCCTGTGTCACATCATCAATATTTCCTCTGATGATGTCAAGCTGAGCAAATAATAGTGTCCTTGCTCTTTATCTGCAACCCAAATGCTTAATGATCATATCTTTTCACATGGGCACT
>PVKC010023992.1:0-17086 GCA_004027635.1 Crocidura indochinensis | reverse complement strand
TATCCTTTAGTTACTTTTGTATATTTGCCTTTCTTTGTTCAGTCTAATAAATAAAAGCAAGTAGCTTTTATTCTTTTTTGATTCCTTTTGAAAGTTTCTGTGTCAAGATAAACTAGCACTAAATAAATGTTTTTATTCCATTACACTTATTTTTTTCTTTTTGAAATATTTTATGCCACTTTAATTTCAGATTCAGCTAAAACAAACAAAAAACCCCAAGAGGTAAAGATAAAAATTTGTCTTTCTGACAGCCCAACTTTATCATGAAAGAGTGTGTATCAAAATGTCCTAAATTCTGAATTGAGTACCTGACTTAGTTCTAAATACACTTTGATGACTTACTATGAATTTGAATAACTCTTCTGTCCTTTATCTTTAGAATATAAACATACATAACTCAGAGGTTAGTTGTAAGAGTCAAATTCTAAAAAGTATAAATTTCATCCCACTCCGACCACACACGATTTCAGAAGCTTGATTTGGTGAAGAGAGTCAAGCTGACCTAGAACTATAATTTTCCTCTGACCATATTTATTTGCCTTTATTTTAACAAGAATACCATGAAAAGCTGCAAAAATAAATAGCACTTGATATGTACTGATACCACTGTTACTAATGCAAAGATAAGTTTGTTTAAATAAGCTACAGTAGAGAAAAAGCAGATATAGTTGACAGGATGGTTGACTTAAGGTGACATTTTTAACTGGAAGTATTATAAAGGATAGTATTTTACTCCTTATTTTATAAATAAAATTATTTCAGTTATATGTATTGCTTCATTAACTTGTTTCATTTGAATTTTTCTGTAAGTAAGCAAGACACCAGACCTAGAATTGACTCTCTTAGGTACCAATTTAACTCTCCAGTTGTAACTGTAATAAAACCTGTTTGGGAAAAAAAAAAGTTAAAGACATACTCCTCAAAATATTAGAACTATTAAATAAAATGCCAAGTGAACTAATGAAAAACCTTTATTTTTGCTTTGTTTTGTTTTGGCTACACATGGTGGCACTTTGGGGTTATTCCTGGCTCTGCACTTGAAAATTGCTCGAGGCAGGCTCAGGGGCTCATAAGGGATGCTGGAGATGGAACCTGGGTCAGCTGCCATGTAGGGCAGCTGTGCTATCACTGTGCTACCACTCCCAAACCTTTTGAATTTAGTAAAAGTCTTTTCTTTCTTTTTTTGGGGAGGCGGGGGATTTAAAAAACCTCTTTTGTTTGTTTATTTGATTGTTTTTGAGCCACACCTCATTTTGCTCTGCAGCTACTCCCAGTTCTGAGCTCTGGGAAATATAGTTAGCAGAATGTGAGAGCCATGAGTTACTATAGATTGAACCTGGTTCTACTCCCCATAATGTGTTTCAGCCCATTAAACTATCTTTCTGGTCCGAAAAGCCATGTATGTGGTCTGGGTGATGGTTCAATGTGGTGGAGCATGTGCCTAATGTGTGTGAGGACCTGGGTTAGAAGCCAGGCACTGTGACCTCCAGAACGCTGGATATAGCCTCCATGTTCCCTCACTTCCACTACATTCAGTATCACTGGACGCAAGTCACACTGCATCTCAAGGTCAAGTACTAACTCTTGGACCTATATGCCCCAACAAATGCAGGGATAAACCTCTGTTTAAGTCCCTTTTTTCTGATAATGGAGTGGTCTATGAAAATTTCTTTCACTGTTGTAGTAGTAGCTGCCTTTTTTGTTTCTTTGTTATAATTTAGATTTTTTTTTTAATTCCTATGATACTTAGGAACTACTCCTGACTCTGTGTTTTGGGGTGCTCTTGGCAATGCTCAGGGGTCCGTGAGGGGTCAAATCTGGGCCTCCTACTTGGAAAGCATACACGCAGCCCTTTGCACTGTCTCTCCAGCCCTTTTATTGTGCTTTTTGAAAAATTTGCCTGTATTTGAGGTTAAAATTAGATCAAAAAGTCTTTTCTTTTAAAGCAATAATTTATTATTGCTGTGGGAGAGACATCAGTCTTTATCCTTATCTACATTACGCTTCATTCCCCGGTGTAATTCTCTACACTTTCCAACACTCTTGCAAATGTGGCAAAGCAGGATTGTTTTGACTAATGGATTAGGAGCTGAAGAAGCATAAGATAAAAAGATTCAGTGAGAGACTGTAGACAGAAGCAGTAAAAAGCCTTTCTTCCACTCTGTAGAGATCGAGAAGGCCCCTGTAACTTGGCGGTCCACACAAGCTCTTTGGCTTGATGTGTCTTTTCACTCATCACCTGACACAGGCAGACTTTGTAAAAGTAAGAAAAACAGCACTAAGATTTCCGGGTCTGCATCTTATCACTGAAATTCTATGTCTAATATAACACTGCAGTTTTATTTTTCTACGATATAATATATCAATTCACTGAAGAAAAATTCAGAAATAGGGACTTGAGAGATAGTAGAGGTTTAACACTTGCCTTGCATTCAACTGATCCTAGTTTGAGATCTGGCAACACATGTGATTTCCCCAAGTCCACCAGGAATGATCTCTGAGTAAATTCTGAGCACAGTTGAGCGTTGTTCAAAGACTAATAACTAACTAAACAAACGAATAATAAATTCAGGAATACACTAAGTGTATTTAAAATTGATTATTAAACTTCAAGTACAGTTTAAAATTTTGATGATGATATAAATTTTATTTTATTATTTTATTATTTTTTTATTTTGGGGGTCACACCTGGCAGAGTTCAGGGGTTACTTCTGGGTCTACACTCAGAAATGACACCTGGCAGGCTCGAGAGACCATATGGGATGCTGGGATTTGAACCACGATCCTTCTGCATGCAAGGCAAACGCTTCACCTCCATGCTATCTCTCCGGCCCTTAAATTTTATTATTTTTTTGTTTTGTTTTGTTTTGGCCCATACCCAGTGGCACTCAGGGATTACTCCTGGCTCTGCACTCAGAAATTGCACCTGGCAGGCTCAGGGAATCATATGCGATGCTAGGGATCGAACCTGGGTATGTCCTGGGTCAGTTACTTGCAACCAAATACCCTATCACAGTGCTATCGCTCTGGCCCCCCCCCCCATTGATAATATAATTTTTTTTGCTTTGGGGGATCACACCCGGCAGTGTTCAGGGGTTACTCCTGGCTCTACACTCAAAAATCGGTCCTTGCAGGCTAGGGGATATGTTATACCGGGATTCGAACCACCATCCTTCTGCATGCAAAGCAAACGCCCTATTCATGCTATCTCTCAGGCCCCATTATAATATAAATTTTAATCTATGCATTGCACGTAGCATTTTTCTCTTAATTATATAAAAAAGGTTCTAAAGAAGTTAATAAAATGAGGAAATTTGGATAAAAATTTAAAATTTCCCTTAAATTATTTTATATTCACTGCATTTCTCCGTGTTAAGTATAATACTGTATACTTTTACAAACATAAACACTTGCATACACACAAACACAGATTGGAGAATCAGCTGTAACTCAGTAATAACAAGAATGCTCCCTAATATAATGAAAGAACTTTGTGCTGTGATTAGATACGGTGACTAAAGTTATAAAATCAAGCATTCTACTTTAAAATTACTCTATTAGAATAATGTAGGCAGCTTAGATTTGTACTTTTGGAAATAATAATTTGTACAGATTAACTACAAATTTCAGGTATTAATTTACTTACATTAAAAAAGTATACCTGGCTTCTAGAACACTCCTATCTTAACAAAATGGATGCCATTTAAATAACTCCAGGGAACAGTTCTTTATTTTCTCTTTTTCTAAGCTTTACTAAGACTTAATGACATTTAGCATTGTGTAAGTTTAAGGTGCATTATGTGATAATTTGATACACTTACACATTGCAAAATAATTGCCATGGTAAACTGTTTAATACCCTTCTTTTGTCATTACATAATGACTACTTTTATTTTTATGAGATAGTATTTAAGATCTTTTCAAGTGTCTAACGCTTTATTGCTAGCTGTACTCACTGCTATATATTAGATCTCCAGCACTCTCTTTTCTTATAACTAAAAGTTTGGCCATGTGACAGACACCTTCAAATTCCACAATCCTGAAAACCTAGTCAGATCACACCAAATGAAATGGGAAAGTAATATAGAAGCCTATATATAATATATTATAATATTATTATGTAATAATTTGCTATTATATACAATCTAATATATTATACTATATAATATAATATTATATAATAATATATATTGAGTATATGTATATGGGTCAGACCCTGAAGTGTTCAGGGGTCTCTACACTCAGAAATCATATATATATATAATGGGTCAGACCCAGAAGTGTATATATGTATATACTCAATAAACAGAAATAGCAACCCAGTGTAGATTTTAGCTTTTGTTTTCTGTGTTTTTAGTTAAGACTAATATAAAAGATGCTTTCTTTTCAGATTTCTTCTAAGAATACTTAAGATTGTAATACTTAAGATTGTAATCACTATATTTTGATATAATTTTTATGATTGGTGTAATATATGAGACAATTTTATTCTTTTGCATGTAATTACCCAGGTTTTCCAGTACCAGTTTTTGAAGAAACTATTCTTGAAATATTTTTGCTTCTTTGTGGACTTTTAATTAACAACTATGCAAAGGTTTATTTCTGGGTTCTCATAATTCTGTTAGTTTAGTATATATTTTTTATGTTTATTTTTATGTTTTTATTTATGTTTCTTTGTATTATAATTAGAAACTAGCAATTATAATGCCTACAAGTTTTGTTGTTTTTAGTTTTCCTCTGGAGGTTTGTTGTTGGGAATGGGTGTCTTGTTACTTCAGATGAATTTTAAAATTATATTTTATGTTTTTGTGAAAAATAATATTAAAATATTGGTTGATGTTATATTGAATCTAAAGATGTCTCTGGTACTATAACTATTTAAATAGTGATTCTTATGATTATTAAATAAGAGTTAAAATATTTCTATTAATTATGTCCTCTCTAATGCCCTTTATCCAAGTTTTGTATTTCTAATATATTGATATTTTTATTCATTCCTTCATTAAACTTTATTATTTGAAATTAGCAAACAAATTTTAATTAATTTTGTCCCTAGTCAAATATAGTATTGTGTTTGATGCTTTAGTGAATGAGTTTTTTTTATGGTTTTGTTAGTTTATAAGAACAAAATTGATTTCTTTATATTGGTTTTGCATGTCTATATAAACTTTATTATGCAAAGATATGTATTACATCCAACTTGTTGAAAGTTTTTAATCATGAAAATTTGTTTCTATTTCCTATGATCTATTGAGATATTATAGAAATTTAATTAGCCATTCTACAAATGTGGTTTACCATTTATATAATATATATCATTAATTTATTTGCATATATTAAGCTATACTTGCAAGTATAGTTTGTTGGCATACATTTTTGTGGTGTTATAATGTTCCACATGAATTATACTCAACAATAGCATATGGTTCATGTAATATATTTTTGCATTGATTTGCCAACTATTTGTTGAGAATTTATATTACTGTTAATAAATATGTATGGTTATATAATCCTATCTGTCTTGCTATCAGGGAATTTTGATTTTATAATATGAGTTTGAGAGTCATACCATTTTTTTTGGAGTTTGTAAAGTATTGTCATTTCTTTTTTTCTGAATGTTTGGTAGAATTAATATGCAACAACAGACAAATGAATAATCTGTTATTGTTAAGAAAATCTAAATCAAGACAACAATGATACATCTTATTTCACCAGTCAGGATGGCACATACCAAAAATAATAGGAACAATCTCTGTTGGCAGGTATGTGGAGAGAAAGGAACTCTCATTCACTGCTGGTGGGAATGCTGCTTGGTTAAACCCCTATGGGAAAGAGTATAGAGGACTCTCAGTACAAAATTTGCTACCAAATGATCCAGCAATACCTCTTTTGGGTATCCACCCCCAGGACAGGAAAACCCTCAGGACAGAAAAATATTCATTAAAAAATGTATGCACATCACTATTCTTTGCAATACTCAGTATAATAGTTAAGACTTGGAATCAATCTAGATGCCCAACCACAGATAAATGGATCATGAAATGTGATACATATATACAATGGAATAGTACATAGCAGTAAGAAATGAAGCAGCAACATGAATGGAATTAGAAGATATTATGTTAAATGAAGTAAGCTAGAAGGATACAAAATTTTATAACTTACATGTGCTATTTATAGTAACTGCACCAAAAACACATTAGTCTAAATGGGAGTTGCCTTGTGTATGCAAAATATATGCATGAGCATTGTCCCTAGGCCCAAAAAGATTTCGGAATAAGACTGAGCAGTTTTGCAAACTCTTTAGTCATCTATATTCTATTATTGAGAGAAATTAATGACAGTTTTAGGCAATATGCAACCTACAGTTAGCACATGAAGGAATCTGTTTGGCAAATTGTTTATAACCAAAGAGTAAATTGACACCATTTGCTGCTATTTTTCTAGTTAACCATTTCTAGCCATCCATTTTCTTACTTTATTTAAATAAAATGCATCATATAGTTGATATAATGGAGCATAGTACATTTGTTTACAGATAACTGAAAGTAAAATGTTTGAAAAAAGAATTTATAAAAAAGAAAAAAGGAAGAGAATAACTTTTAAAAAATGAAAGGAAAAAACCCACCCATTCAATAACCATCCATTTTTGAATATGTTTGGTTTGTCATCTTCATTAAGAAACTTGTTTGAGGGGGTGGGCGGTGGCTCTAGAAGTAAGGTGCCTGCCTTGCATGTGCTAGCCTTGGACGGACCGGTTTGATCCCCCGGTGTCCCATATGGTTCCCCAAGCCAGAAGCGACTTCTGAGCGTCACCAAGTGTGGCCCAAAAACAAACAAACAAAAAGAAACTTGTTTGATGCCCTTGGTCCCAGGAAAAGGAGATAAATTAAGTAAAGGAGGAAAAAATTATGAAAGGATGGGGTCCAGGTCAGGTTCATTGGTGGTGTTAAAAAAAAAAGGAAAGAACTAAATATCCAAGCCAAAGGCAGCAACAATGGAATCAAAAGACCCAAACTTTAACAATCTAAACTTAAAATGGACCTATTTTACTGCCAGGCTGGGAGGTGGGAGTGGTGAGTGGTATAAGATGCACTCAGGGAATATTGGTGGAGGGTCGTGGACACTAGTGGTGGGATTGGCCTTGATTCATTGTATGTCTGAAACCCAAATATGAAGAACTTTGTAAATCACAATGGTTCCAATAAAATATTTTTTAAGAAATATCTGTAAATTCTACCAAAAAGTCCTTTCTTATATAATCCATTATTATTTTTAATCACTTTTTTTTGGGGGGGGGGTTGGGTCGCACCCGGTGGCACTAAGGGGTTATTCCTGGCTCTGAGCTCAGATTGCTCCTGGCAGGCACGGAGGACCATATGGTATGCTGAAATCTAACCACTGTCTGTCCTATGTTGGCCTCATACAAGGCAAAACACTCTACTGCTGCGCTATCACTCCAGTCCCTAAATGACTTTTAAAGTAGTTTTATTTAGAGAAATATGAGGACAGAAAAAATGAGACCTATAGGACAGTTTGCAAAATTAATTATGGGCTGCGGCAGAGATAGCTCTTTTCTAAGGCAAGCAAGAATGCATTTGAGTCAGCATGCTAACTTTTATGAGGAGGGCAGGGCAAGGAGATGGTGAAACAGTTCTTAGTTTAGGTAATTGGAAAATGCAGTTGTAAATTGCAATTTAAAAAAAAGCACCTTTGGGGCCCGGGAGATAGCATGGAGGTAAGGCGTTTGCCTTTCATGCAAAAGGTCATCAGTTCAAATCCCGGTGCCCCATATGGTCCCCCGTGCCTGCCAGGAGCAATTTCTGAGCATGGAGCCAGGAGTAACCCCTGAGCGCTGCCGGGTGTGACCCAAAAACCAAAAAAAAAAAAAAAGCACCTTTATATAAGAAAAAAATCCCTGTTTCTTAGTGAAAGCAAAAAACAGTCAGTTGACCCCCCCAAAAAAAATCAACAAAAAAGCGAAGAGGAAAGTGTGGAAGAACAAGGGTTGATAAAAAAAAAAAAAAAGCTTTCACCAAGATTAGAGTAGAAGTGGGCTTGAAAAACCAAAATACAACTAAAAATATTATGTCATTGCTATTACAGATACCACTCACAAAGTACTTCCTGTGTGTCAGTCACTGTACTCATCTCTTTGCCAAATAGATTTCATTTTAATTCTGTTATTAATTCTATATAATTTGTATTATTGTTTCTCTGATGAGAAAATTGAGGTTTATTACAGTTAAATGACCTAGAGACTAAGGTCTTAAGTCACTTAGTTATTAACTCTCAAGTCAACATTTCAAAACAAATTCCCATGTCCCCAAAGTCTTAGTATTTTATTTTGTTTGGAAAGAATTGCTAAGTGATATAAACTTTGACCACACTAGTTAGGGAATATTATTGTGTACATTAATTTTAAGTTCACATGTTTTTATTTTATATTTTTTCATGCTTCAATGACAGTTATCTGCAACTTCGACTGTGTTAAAGGGCATGAATACGTTAGTCTATAAATCTTTTTTTTTTTTAACCTCAAGTGAAGTGAAAGAAATAAAAGTTGAACCACATAGATCTTGCTGTTTGGCAAGCACCTTTGAAAATTTCTTCATTTTCTGAAGGGTTTTGTTGCTTGGACAGTTTGAGTTCTTTTCCCAGAAACAGTCTTATAATTTCAAATAATTTGATTTACTTCAATATCTAGCTATAATTATTTTATTCTTATAGTTTTTGTAAGAGTTAAGGTTGTTCTCATGCAGTGTCATATGTATAAAATCAAACATTTTTAAATAAAATTAAACTTACATATATGCTATTGTATGAATGCTTAACAGTATCCTTCAAATACATTTTAATACAGGAGTTAAAAGTGAGAGACCTTGAGATGGTGGCAAAGGGAAGTAGACACTGGTGATATTGGAATACGTACTTTTTTTTTTTTTTTTTTGTGGTTTTTGGGTCACACCTGGCAGTGCTCAGGGGTTACTCCTGGCTCCATGCTCAGAAATTGCTCCTGGCAGGCACGGGGGACCATATGGGGCACCGGGATTCGAACCGATGACCTTTTGCATGAAAGGCAAATGCCTTACCTCCATGCTATCTCCCGGGCCCCGGAATACTGTACTTCTAAACTATACTACTACGAACAGTATTGCCAACTACTGTGCTTTAAGTAAAATTTTTTAAAAAGATAAATAAGAAATTCTTTCAGTTTTCTTAGAGTTAGATTTTTGAATTATCCTTGCTGTAAAGCTTCTGATTTTCCTTAAAAAGTGCAATTTCTGAGCATGGAGCCAGGAGTAACCCCTGAGCACTGCCGGGTGTGACCCCCCCCCCAAAAAAAAGTAGATGATTATTCATAGTTTTAATCACTTTGAACTTTTGAACAGAATGTTTCTAGTGATATAAATTTTCTTTAAGAAATTTGACCTCAAGACTAAACCTCAAAACAATTATTTTATTTATTTATTTATGATTTATTTATTTTTACAGTAAAACAAGAGGCAGCTGAATTGATATCAGAACTCAGACAAGAAAATGGGGTGGGATGAATGAAGAGATGGTTTTTTTGGTGGTAGAGAGGCAATAATAACTTCTTTCAATTAACATACTATTGCAAACAAAGATAAGAAAATTAAAAAATAAAATTGGAGGAAGAAAAAATAAATAAAATTAAAAAAATTATGGCAGTGCTCTGGGGTTTTTCTGGCTCTACACTCAGTGATCATTCCTGGTGGAGCTTAGGGGATCATATGTGGTGTTGGGGATTGAAATTGGGTAGGCCACATGCAAGGTAAACACTCTAACCTTTACTATTACACTGGCCTAAAGTAATTTAAAAAATATTGAATATCAGAACCTACCTTTTTCTTTTTTCTTTGTGTATGTGTGGTGGTGGTAATGGTGATGGTGGTAGGTTCTCTAAGATAGTTCTGAAAAGGGTCAGTGATACTATACCCAGCTGTGTAGGCTTGCTGGATCAGTGCTCAGGCCTGGCCACGAGGTGCTACTCTGACCCAGCAATATTGATGCCTTCAAAGTCACAGGCTTCATAAAATTCATTGTGTTATGACTAGGAGCCATTCAAGCCCAGCATCAGGCTCAAGGCCTACTGCATGCAAAAATGCTCTCCAGCACTTTGAACTCTTTACCCAATACTCGGCTCTTTTTTCTTTCAGTCTCTTTTTATCATATAACAATCCACAAGATTAAGTCTCAGGATTTCACCTTGTATTTCAGCTCAATTGACAATGTGATTATTCTAATCATGATTTTAAGAACCATAATCAAAATGACAATTTTTTGATTTATTTGACCATGTTTGCAAGTAACCCGGACATTCCTTGTTAACACTGGGAGGCCACCATGTGTTCTAGACTCTGTGTATGAATCTGTCCACTTGATTAGTTTGTGTTATCTGTAATAACCCTGATAGCACTGAACATATGCTGTGGGCAAAAGCTGTCAAGGAGAAAAAAAAGAACTCCAAAAGAACAAAACCAAGAAAATATACAGAATTAATCACATCTATCCCTGTCACCTTTAATATCCTCACAACTCAAGTTAGTGAATAAGGCAATAAAATATTTGGATTATTAGACTTTGTATTTTTGCTGTAATAAAAATAGTCTAATGAATTTGAAATGACTGGAAGGAAATCATAAAAAATGACCACTCCATTTAAATTCACAGCCTTTCACACTGTGGCTAATAATTAGCTGCAACTAATGAAACAAGGCATCTGTGATCAACAAAACTGTACCAGAGAGGCTCGCTAGATCAGTTTCAAAGAGGACATTGCATATGCCAGAATATTATAAGAAAGTGAAAGCATGAACTAGGAAGAAAAGGGGAAAAATCATTCCTTTATAGATATTAATGTTTTTTTCATGATTCTGTATGTGATTCTTAAATGTATCTGACATCTATATTAAATAAATATATAAATGTTTATATAATAAATATATAAATGTTTAAATAAATGTTTACCTACACAAGGTCATTATCCAGTGGTTCTCTACTAACCATGTGTTTTCTTTTTGGATTTTACAATCTAACAAATAAAAAAAAAGAAGTCAAGAATAGCATATTGTGCACACAGGTTTGCTCAAGCAAAACTGCCGTAATCACCCGGGGCTGCTGAGTTCACAGTACAGCTGGTTTGTTGTAAATCAATTACAGTCATTTCCTCAGTATTATGAATCACACTTTAAGAATGTGCTCTTAGGTGCCTTAATTTGACTTCGGTAACATTCTACTAGATTTTCAAAACAACAAGAATATTATTATAAAGATCAAGATGAACTTACTAAAGAGATGGAATATTTATTATTTAGCACAGTCAACTCTTCATTAGAAGCTATTAAAATTATACTCAACTTTGATTCTTAAACATTTGAAACCAAATATAGATGTAACACACAAGGAGAGAAAGGTAATATGTCCAATCCTTAGATAACCTTGCATAAACAAAATAATGTGTAAAGAGAATAGATTATTTTAACAAGGTTGGTTTAATAATGTCACAATGCCCAATTTGTAAAAACACTTGGGTTCATTTCCTTCAAAATTTAGTTTAAAATACCAAAGCTGTGTTAAATATGAAGCCCATAGAAAATATTGTGATGTAATGAAATGTGTAGGAAAGCACAAAAATGAAAGGCACATATATTTCATCCCTACTGAGGGATGAAATGGGTTCGAAAAAAGAAGTAAAGGTAGACAGGTTACCAAGAGATAAATACTCAGTATTTGATATGTACAAAAGAGCCTAGAAACATTTGTTTAGAGCAACCTGGAGAACATTTTGAATTTATAACCTGACAAGACTGTAGGAGGCATAGTGTTGAGCAGGCAAGTTACAGTTACTCTGTGTTAGTAGCCTTCTGCTTCCCAGGGTTAAACACCAATATTTGCAGTCTGAATTTCCTTTCATTCCTTTCATCTCTTGTCTTACTGTAGTCAGGGATATCTGAAAAGGAGAATTGCCAAATCAAATGAAATGCTTGTCTAGGAGTACTTTTTACCAGACTTCCTTAACTAACCATTTTCATAAAAATGTTATTACAGTTTAGTGGTTATTATCTAATTGCTCATCTTATCTTAGTACACTGGTACAATATTCTCCTTTAAGTTTTATCAGTATTTAAAAAATCAGAGATGGATTATTTACCATAGACTTAATTATCAAAATTAATGAATACGACCATATGCCATGGGAATTTTATGGGTCAATACACTTAAAGAATGGTTTTGACATTATTGCATTTGCAAGTACAAAAATATTGCACAGCAAGGTTTTCATTATAAGCACAAAATTTTGTGAAATCAAATACTCTTTATTTAGATGATTTAAAAGCATCTTTTAAACTATTAGCACTGTTGAAAACCTTTATGTTCTCTTTTATCTTAGCTAAACTCTTTATATTTTTAATACGTTCTATCCTTAAATAGTGCATATATAATGATCTTAAGAGTTTTGAGTTTTCTTTAATTCAAGGGTAAAGAGTACAAGTAACTTGGATTCTTTCATGATCTGTGGGAAACCAAGTTTCATAATCTTTAAAGACAAGACATATCCATATAAAATTTTCAAAGAATAATTTAGGGACTTTTGTTAGATCCATTTATTCTTTTGGATTATTAAGAAATTAATTGGTTAAGTAGCCACTGTAGTAAAATAATGCTTTTATAGCACTTGCTAAGTGTCAATATTTACATTAGACTTCATCTTATGATCTTTCTCCTTCAGTTTAAAACTGTCATAGAATTAGTTATCATGGAGCTCCAGATCACTATTGGACCACAGATTCAGTAAAATACTGATGCTAACTGTGGCAACATGAACTTTAAAATTAGACTCTTTGGTGGAATTTGAGGAATGCTAAGGTGCTTAAATCCTAGTTCCAAGTTTTTATCCTCCTACAGTTTTATATACAGAAGATTATAATAAACACGTGAATATTAAGGGATTATATAGAATACTATAATTCAGAAATGTAATCTTTCCATGATCATGTTTAAAGTTTTTCGGACAAAATTAAAGTTTTAAGATAAATGCATTTGATGAACAATATTGAATATATAATTCAGGTTGAGTATTTTTGTTAATTCTTTATCTTATTAACAGTGTTCTTTACTAGAAATCTACTCAAATACCACAAATCTCTTCTTGGCTTAAGAACATAAATATTTCCATAAATCTTGATTCCTTTTTCTAGTCTTCACACGTTTTTTCCTTTTTATATCAACTGATCTTCTATTTCTGAATTTAGTCTTTCACATTTTAATATTAATTGCTTGTTTGGATTTATTTTTATGATTTTCTATGGTGATTTTATAAATTTATGCTTATTTTTAGCCCATTTTCAATACTTGCTATTAGTGCTTGTTTTATGCTTTCTTCTAGTTTGGTCCTCTTGGAGTTACTGTTATCTATTATGAAAGTATAATCCAATTCTTTTGACCTCTCTTTGTGCTATATTCTTGTCATTGTTTTTAGCTTGTCCTGTTCTAACTCTTATTCTTAGTGAGTACTTTTCTTGTCATCTTTTTTTCTCTAGGTATCGCACTTGGGTAATAGGCTTCCAAGACTTGCAGAAATCTTTGCATTTATGTTTTATTGCATTTTAGTCTTCTTATAGAACCAAGTACATAAAAATAAATATTAGTGTTTAGTAACATTTAATAAAGAAGGTTATAATGATTATAGAGATTATTTTCAAGTAAATATTATGATTTAAATACACTAATTCACAATTACTTATCATAGCATCTTTGAGGGAGTTGGTTTAGGTCACATTTGAAAGTGCCAAAGACTTATTTAGCCCTTGCTCTATGAAAGATTAGCACTGGCTGTGCTTGAGGATCATATTGGTTTTAGGGATCATATTGGTAAGCTGCATGTAAAACAAATTCTTTACCCACAGTACTATCTTTTTGGCCCTCAAAGATATTTTGAGCCAAAACTCCTAAATTGACAACATGCTAAAATATGGCGAACATAGAAAAATTATAAAAATCAAATAAATTCTGCTGTATAATGTTATAAGCTTCAGAGGTTACTCCTGGCCGAGTGCTCAGAAATCGCTCCTGGCATATGGAACTCCAGGGGATTGATTGAACAGTGGTCTGTTCTAGGTTAGCTGCATGCAAGGTAAATGGCCTACTGCTGCACCACTGCTCCGGCCTATCCAGTGTCTATTTTAACTAGCCATTTCTGTCTATTTCTTTTATGTCATGGATTGTTTCCATTCTAGGAATAATATATTAATCTTCTGTGATACGTCAATTTGATTTTTCCTAATTTTTCAAAATAGCTCATCTTCTCATTCACTTGTTGCTAATTTTTATGTTTCTGAAAATCTTTTATTAGTTTTTAGGTTTTATAGAAATATAATATAAATCTAAAATATATATCTAATATATAAGCTAAGAAGTGTATCATTTTGACAAAATTTTTGTTCAAACATGTCTGCATATAATATTTTCTTTGGGGGGTTGGGCCACACCTGATGGCACTCAGAGGTTGCACATGTCTCTGAACTCAGAAATTACTGCTAGTGGTATTTGGCAGACTATATAGGATCCTGGGAATGGAACCTAAGTCGGTCACATGCAAGGCAAACACCCTACCCATTGTGCTATTACTCCAGCCCCATATTGTATTTTCTGTGTAGATAAATTATGTCTTAGTATAGGAATAAATACTATCACATGCCCAAATGTATTTTATATTTGTGTTGTGCAGGGGAACATATGTGTTTATATGGGAGAGATAGAGAATAGGTTATATATTTTCATTACTTAAATCTTGTTATGTTTAAAATATTATCTCCAATAGAACTATTATACTGAATATATGTGTATTTAAATATCTTACATTCAAGGTTTTGTATTATACTTAAACTGCAAGTGAATAAATAACACAATTTAAACTCAACCTAAGAGGAAAGAATGATGCACTCTAGAATAGATTAGGTAAAAAATAGAGTCAAAGAAAATAATGGTCGCCAATTCTTTCTAGTTATCTTGGTACAGACTGATACCTCTGAGATCTTCTCAAAAGGAGTAGGGAAATATTTTCTTTTCTGAATGAACCACAGAAGCTCAATGCCACATCCTACACCCAAAGAAATGGCCCAGCCCCATGACTGAACTCAAATAATATGAGCAGCTGAGCTTTCTCATGCGGTAACAGACGATGCACGAACTGAAAACTCTGGGACTATTTTCGGAATGGGATTGGGTCATGACCCAGCACTCATCTGCCTACTGCAAAACCTAGTAGCTTCCACCCACACTTGTTATCTTCTTGACAGAAAAACAGCCCAGTTCCAGAAAATAATGGCACCAATACTGACTAGGTAAGTTTGATCCAGGATGATACCTCTTTGGCATTTTCAGAATAAGTGGTAGCAGATTCCCCTTTCAGCCCAAACTACAGCAGCCCAGTACCCAGCCTACACCCTCCTCTAGAAACAGCCCTGATCCAAGATTTAATCTCACCAAAGCGCCAAACCACCAAGTTAGTTTCAGATTGATAAATCCTGACCACACAACACTTCAAGATTTTGTAGTAGTGTCAGCCTAGTTGTATCACAAGAAATATGATGGGTACATTACATAGTAATCTACCAAGCTCAGTGAACTTGAACAGTAACACAGAGGGCTCTACCAGCATCAGCCACAGTCAGTAAATCCTTACACACTGATTTTAAGAACAATCATTTCAAATTGACCCTTGTTGATCTAAGTTTTGATAATTCCATTCGCCTTTGTATTATAATGAGCAATATGAAATAAATTTGTTTGTGCCTGCAAGGGAGAAGATGGAGTATGGTGAAGGGTGAGAAATTAGTGAAAGGAATGTCACACTGGTGGTAGGATGATATTTGAACATTAAATGCTTGAAGTGACTATATTATTAACAACTTGGTAAGTCATGGTCTTATAATAAAATCATTTTTTTAAACTTCATAAAAGTATATATTATATTAGTCTGTATTTCTGGATCTCTTCCCTCCCAAACACTATTAAATTTAATACAGTTCTATTTGGATATTATACTGTTTTTATATATTTCATATATACAGCTTATTTCTTTATTGTGTCTCTAAAGTTGATATAAATTTGTAGTTTCTGTTATATGAATTATAAGATTAAAATATTTGTGAAGCTTTTAAGAGTCATTTTTCCTCCAATTTAATGTAACCTTTTTACATGAAAATATAACTTTACCCCATAAAAATTTTGATTCTTATAAATAACATAAAGCTATATCTTTAAAAACTATTTAAATTTATTTAAAATGTTTTTTAAATATTGATGGTGAAACTTATTTTTTATGAAATCTTTCACTGAAGACCAACTTATAAACAAAATATGATAGAAGGCTCATCCCACTGAGATTATTTCTAGCTAAGTAATATAGTTATTGAAAAAAAGAAAATGTAAGGTAGAGTGAAATAATATTAAGTAGAGTTGCCACAAGAATCATTTTTTATTTGCTAGGTATTATCATCACACTCTTTGATAAAAACTTCATTGATTACCCTCTGGCACTTTTCTCTTTTATTTCCCATGAAAGGAAGAGTAAATGAGAAAAACTGAAAGGGCATTTTCAAAATAAGTCACACAATGAATATAGAAATCCATGTATTATTCTGAGTCAGAATGCCCACATATTAAGAAATCCAGTTTAGGTTCAGTAACTAGTATAAGTTGCAGCAAAAGATTGGGCATATAAAGAGCTCATTTTATAGCAAAATAAAAACTTAAAAAGTTTAATGACTAAATTTAACTAAATTAAATCCAAAATTGTTATATATTTACACATATTTTACTCTGTTTTATCTGTTATGTCTATCTTTTGAGGTTTATGTAAATTTATATTGTTAAGTTTGTATTGTTAAGTTCTTTTTAAAATTAGATCACCATAAGATAAATAATTAAAAAGTTCTTGATGTTGAGTTTCAAACAATAATTCAACAGCATCCATTCACCAGTGTTCATTTCCACTACCAATGTCCCTAATTTCCTTGCTGCCCTGCAATTCTACTTTTATGGCAGATACTCCCTCACC
>PVKC010023991.1:0-17053 GCA_004027635.1 Crocidura indochinensis | reverse complement strand
GGGGATTGAACTGTGGTCCGTCCTAGGTCAGTTGCATGTAAGGAAGATGCCCTACCCACTGTGCCACCACTCCAGTCCCTCATTTAACAATTTTTTATGGAAATTGGTACATAGGTATTTCTGGCTTGATTATCCTTCTCCATTCCAAGTCTTAGTTCCTTTCACACTAGTACTTTTAAAAGTAATTGTTGATCTTATTATTTTAACAAAAGTCTCTGCACAGATCTATATTAATTAAATTTAATGGATAGTGAGGATCAATTCAGTGATGTATATATGACATTAATAGCATTTTATTTCTCCAAGGCTGATGAGTTAATCATCTTGAAAACATTGCTTGGATAGATTCTAGTGTTTCTATTTGGGATTTACACACAGTACAGCAGAATACAGAGACTTATTTCATTTTATTTTAGGCACTATAATATACAATACTCAATATTAGTATTCTGTGCATGCAACATTCAACACTACCTGCTCCACCATTGTCTACTACCTTGTGTCCCATCATGATAAGTTCAACTCTGCAGACCAGTTCCAAGGTTCTGTTGCCTTTGGACATCTGTTGTTCCCTTCCTGTATCTGCATCTTTATACCCCCATATATGAGGAAGGTGATTCTGTATCTGTCCCTCTTCTTCTCACTTCACTCATCATGACATAGATCTACCCATTTTGCAGCAACTGCACAATTTCAGTTTTGCTTTTGGCTGCATAATATTCTATTGCATATATGTACCATAGTTTCATTGTCCAGTCATCTTTTCTTGGATTCTTAGGTTGTTTCCAGATTATGGCTGCTGTGATAGTGCTATAATAAACATAAGAGTGAAAATGTTGGGTTTTTTTTCTTGTTTGGAAGCTCCTTGGGTAGAAGCTCCGAAGTAGAACTTCTGGGTCATATGAGAGTACAGATCTTAGGTTTTATTAGATGTACACATACTGCTTTCTAAAAGATGAACCAGTTCATGTTCCCACCAGCAGTGATGACAGATCTGTTGTTCCCACTTTGATACCAATATTGGTCGTTTTAGTTTTGTTTCATTTTAGTGATGTGTACCAGTATCATGGGAAGGAGGTGACACTATTTTTCTGTTACTTTTCTTTGCATTCTCATAATGATCAGTGATGCAGAGCACCTTTTTTGTATACCTACTGGCCATCAGTATGCCTTCTTTGAGGAAGTTTCTGTTCATTGTATTCCCCACTTTTATGTGGTTTATTTTTTTTCTTGTTAAGTATTTTATCCATCATAGATATTTTAATGTCATAAATATATATATTCGATATTAGCCCTTTGTCAGAGTGATAGGTAAATACTTTCTCACACTTGCTCAGGCACTTTTTATTCTAGCCATTTTTTTTGAGATGCAGAAACTTTTTGATTTGATGTGGTCCCATTTTGTTTACCTTTTCTGTCTTTTACTTGGCCAGTGGGATTGAATCATCAAAGATACCTCTAGATTCAATTTCATGAATGATTATGCCTGTTTTCCTTAGTGCCAGTTGTGGCTTCAGGTTTGATATTGACATTTTAAATCTATTTAGATGTGACTTTTGTGCCTGGTGTGGAAAAACACGATGAGTTCACCATTTTGACCAGTTTTCCCAACATCATTTGTTAAAGAAGTTTTCTTCTTTCCACATCACACTCTTTAGTAGAGCACATAAACTCTTACAATACTTCTAATACTTTATATTTTCCAATAACACAGAGAAGTCTTGATATTTCTAGTGTGTTCATGATGGAAGCCATCATGAAACAGAGATATACATTGGGCAGGGGACTTTCCCTCCATATAACAAACTTGTGTTCAACTCCTAAAATCACACATGGTTCCTCAATCCTTGCCAAGAAAGAGCCTTGAGCATATAGTCAGGAGTAAAGTCTGAGTACTATCAGAAGTGGCCTCCCTACTAAAAAAAAAGGGCAATAAAATAGTAGTCATCTGAGAGATTATTTCCCCAACCAGCATTCTCTAGTGGAACCTTGCCTGGTCTCTCAGATGAACAGATGCATTTGATTTAATTATGCATCCAGTCAGCTAAGAATGAGCATGTAGTAAGCACTGAATTGCTAGTGGAGATTCTTTAATGAACAAGAATAGTCTTCAGTCTAATGCAACATTTTAAGAAATTACTGTGCTCAGTAGTGATTTGTGTGTGTGAGTGAGAGAGAGAGAAGGAAAGAGAAAGAGAGGGGGGAGGAGTGAGGGAGAGAAAGTGAGAGAGAAGCAGTAAAGGATATTACTAATGATGGTATTTGAGGTAGAGTAAACAGAATAGAAGCCTCTGAAGAGATGACAATTTATCTGAACTAAGAGTGTGGTTAGCTCTGGAAAAATTCTAGATGTATTAACTTTAGGTTTCAGATATACTGGTACATGTCCACCTGACCTCTGGTGCACTGTGCATGCTAATTCAACGTTAAAAAACAAGGGTCACAAGTCTAATGACACCTTTCCCCAGGTTATGGATCCAAAACTTCATAGTAGATTAAAATGAGCTAAAAAGAGGGACAGAGAGACAGTTCAGCTGGGAGGGCACTTGCCTTGCCTGTTGCCCATTCAGGTTCAATCCCTGGCATCCCATATGGTTCCTTGACCCCTCTGGGAGTAATTGCAGAGTACAGAGCCAGGGGTAATCCCTGAACATTGCAAACAAAACATGTAGCAAAACAAAAGATGAAAGAAATGCCAATATGAATCTAAAATAAGATATATCTCAAGTGCCATTGTTTTTTCACTTTGCTTCAAGGATTTTGTACAGGGGTTTTGGGAGAGAATTAGAGAGACAGAATGGAAAATATAACCCAATATTTTTCTTGAGAAAAGTTTTTTTTTTTGCTCAAGGCTGCCATAAATGAGTCCAGTAAGCTTATAAAAAGATTATAATTCTTAAACTCCATTAGAGCAGATTTCTTTTTTATATCATTTTACTTAAAAAATACAGACTGCTGTAGATGTACTTTTTATTTGTAGTTCTTGAGCAAGAATTAATTGTTTCTAAAACTCCTTCTTGGAAACCACAAATTGTCTATTATTCTTCTATTACTAATTTCATTTTTCAAAAATTTCCAGGACCAACTGCAGATTGTATAACTCTCTCCATTTAGATTTCTAACTGCTTATAATTAAGTTTTATTTTTAATTGTGTGTTTACATACAGGGCAATATACTTGCTTTCAAATAGACTTGCACATTTGTTACCTATTCAGAACTTTAGATAAGAAATAAATTCCTATGATAAAAAAATAAATGCAACCTTTTCTCCCAAATAAGAGTGATTAGCTGTTTTGTTGGTCATGAATCTAACTTTACTGTATTGTAATTTTCTTTTGCTATGAGTAATTGACAAAAGTGAGTGTAGTTTGCCTATTTCGACCTCTTAAATAACAAATGCAAAACAAATGTAAATGTGGCCTCACTTTGAATACCTTTTTGCATACAGCAGAACAATTTGCTGGAATCTGGGTGTATGGATTTGTGTTTCATTAAAAACCCACATTGAAGATGGCACTTGCCCAAGGACATGTTACTGCTTACTTCTGATTGAATTATAGGAAATTAGGGAAAGAAAAGCCTGCAGAATTACATGCATTCCAGAGAGGTGGTTGAGAAGCCATTACTCAGGACATTTTGGGAAAAAATTATTAGATGAGTTAGAATCTCCCACAGACACGACTCTGCGACTCTGGAAGTTGTAAAACTGAAATCAGCAAACTTCTGTAGAAATACTTTGCAAATATTCCCAACTCTCCCCAACCACCATTCTTTTCTATGCCAAGTTATGTCCAAAAAAGTAAGCAGTGACAAATACACTCATGTCCCACAAATGTGAACATTTCTTTAAGTTAATCTGTTACCCTTTTACATAATTCTACTACTCCCATGCATTCCTAATGCAGGACATAAATCCATTGAAATATATTCATGATGCATAGTAGATGCCCAGTACTCTTTCAACAGTGTGCAATTGTGGATCTCATTAAAAAGTGTGGATCAAAAGCATGAGGTAAAAGAACTGCAAATTAAGTTGCAAATTATATAAGAAGTGAGTGAGCTGACTCAGAGGACTCTCCAGATTTCAACAAACTGGGGCAGGAATCTGTCAAGACTTCCTTGGTGCTGATGAGGCTCCTTCCTTTTGTTTGAGCTGATGGTCTTGCTGGGTTCAAGTTGGCCTGAAATCCATATGCTTCCTTGAGTTTCTGAGCATTGATTGTTATTATGTATTCTTCCTAATACATGACATGAATCCATAACAGACAACAGCCAAAGGTATGTAAGTAATTGAGACTTGCAATTCAATGGAACACAGTTTACAAAGAATGTGACATTCATGCCTAGTTGCTGTCCCCCAATATAGGTGCTGTCCCTGAGTATAGGTGAAGAGAAAATTTCTAATTTCTTTGCTTCTCCTTGGGGCAACTGTCTCAAGTCCATCAATGTCCAATATAATGAGAAAATTTTATCACCAAAAGATGCAGTTCTGGTCTCTTCCTGTCAAATTTCAACCCACTTGAAATAATGTGAGAGTAACATGGATAATCTCTATCTTACATCTGATACATTATTGGTGGGAGATGGAGCAGAGAGATACGAAAATCGGCTTCATATGTTTCCTTTATCTGTTTAATATTTTGAGTTACAGCCAATAGTACTCAGAACCTATTCCTACCTCTGCACTCAGAGGTCTTTCCTAGTGGTGCTCAATGAACCATATGTAGTACCAGGACTAAGTCTAGGTCAGCTGTGAACAAGGCAAGTACTTTATCTGCTGTACTAGCTCTTCAGTCCCTTATATGTTGGTTTAAAAATAAAACATCTTTTTTTTTGGTGGGGGAGGAGTCACACCAGGCGGTGCTCAGGGGTTACTCTTGGCTCTATGCTCAGAAATCACTCCTGGCCAGCACATATGGAACGCTATGATTCAAACCACTGTTCTTCTGCATGAAAGGCAAATGCCTTACCTCCATGCTATCTCTCTGGCCCCTGAAACATCTTTTCTAAGAAAGCAGCTTCAAATGACAGATTTGGGTTGTATAAATTCAGATATTGTTCAGATCATATCCTGCCCTCCCATGTAGAATCACTCTAGCCCTATTTCATGACACTGGATTCCAACATCCTTTTTACTTCATCTGCTTTAGATCTAAACGTGATTTATTTTGAATATATCTGACAACAATACATTTTGATGTTACCCTACTTTTACGGTCAAAGTAGCTTATTTCATGATTGTGTGAATTCCTAGGAGGAAGAAAATTTTATAAATTGCTGTGCTATCAGAATTATTTTTTTTTAAAAGAGCTGGCTAAGACTACAAAATCCTAGTTCTAATTGTTTCATTGTTAACAGATGAATTTCTTCTAACACAGTAGAATTATCTAAATTATGTTTTGTGCCAGGCAGGAAGAATAGATTTTTTAAATTAGTGTCATTTATTTTGTGCTAAGAAGATAGCATTAAGAGTGTTGGATAATTGAGAAAAGATAATATTTCATAAAATAAAAATTTTATGTAATCATCTAATACACATAAGGAGCCTCAAGTGTATTGGGATAAGTATTGAATGACCAGAAATATAATAGAAGGTTTTCTTTATTTTTCCCTTTCTAATATAATGCTGTCACCATTTAAATACGTTAAATCATTTTCACTCTAGAAATGTGAGTGAGGACCTTGAATTCAATAACTGGAAAGGTTTATTTTTTCTCACATGTTAAACAGAATTGCATATTCCTACATTAATACTAAGCAGGGGACTAGAGGTAGGGTACAGATACATAAATTCTTGTTTGTATTATTTCCCCCCAAAGTATGTCAGTCAACTGTGTTCCATGATGCTCATGGGGGACTTATTTATACTGGTCATACTATGTGATTCAAATCCAAGGTATTAATTCTTCTAGAATATACATCACCTGAAAATTTCCCAAAACAAGTAATATGGTCTTATACATTACTTTGAGGGGATTCTACTTGTCCTTTCTTCATACCAAAGACATTAGCACATATTTTGCAATTATGATCTGACATGAATCTGTTAGGTGTGCAAATATAGAATTCATTACATAAAATTTATAGGTTTTACTCCCCACTCTATGAATCAGTTAGATTCATTCTGTTTCCTCCTCTTAGCCTTGGTCATTATTTATGCCACAAATGTCCACAAAAGGTGGGTGCAAGATGATGGAGACCAGAAAGAATGGTGTTCTTTGCCAGAGGAAAAACATTGCACAGTTTATGTAGTAATAATGACTTCCAAAAAATTCTGAGAAGCTTTGTTCATTGTTCTTATTATTTGTTCAGCAGATGCTCAAAGAGAAACTCCATATACCCATTATACCTCGGCATTGTGTTTTTATTATACTCCAGCATTATATTTCCTGAATGCAGGAACAGAATCAGTGTCTCCAGACTACTGGAACTGAGCATGAAGCCTACTCCTGGACGATGAAAAAATAAAGCAAAACACAACATTTTGGATTTTCTAGGTGCTGTCAAAACTCTGACAAAGAATGTCATGAAGTAGTAAAGAGAAAAATGAAGATTGGATATAGTCTTTTTCATGAAAACTTGGATTACCAGTTCTATAATTTTACTGTTTCCTAAATAATAATTATGCATTTAAGGTGTCAAGAAAAAGAGGATTGGCCCTTAGGGTATAGAGAAACCACTTGAGAGGTCAGAACAATAGTAAAATAATAGGGCACTTGTCTTATGTGAGGCCAACCAGAGCTCAACGCAGGTATCAAGGAATTGAACTGGGTCCCCAAAATATCTAGGAATGATCTCTGAGCACAGAGCCAGGAATAAACACTGAACATCACTGGATGTGGTCTCCAAACAAACCAATAAAAAAGAACCACTTGAGACTGAACGAAGGCAGAAGTTACATTATGATACTCAGGACCACAAAGACATCATTACTTTTATCCAAGTGTTTAAGCCAACAATTGTGAACAACACATATGTAGGTGAGTGACTATTATGTCTCATCAACTGGTCAGAAATCAGCCTGTGGGCATAGAGTGGCAACTGCTGGTGTCCATATGGTAATTGTACTTTGTAAATTATTCCTGTAGCGCAATCAAAATATGAGCTGCTAAAATGAATATGAAATGAGAGGAGAGCAATAGAATGCAGGGGGGAGACCCCAGGAAAAATTACTTTTTATTTTCAAAATAATTCTTCTAAGACTATGTTTTAGGAAAACTAGGTTCAGTCCATGGAACACTCCACTCTAGCAAAGAGATTGCAGATTTGCAAAGTTGGTATATTGCTAAATGGCTGACTTTTGGCAAATCACTTCTCTGATTCCAACTGTAAATGTCAAAGGGGAAAGCACCACTGCTTTTCCAGATGACCCACAGGTATTATGTCATAGTGCAAGCCATCTGGAAAAAAAAGCCCTAAGTTCACTTCCACAAAAAAAAAAAAAAAAAAAAACCCAAGAATTTATAGGTTCGTTGAAATGTCAAGGCCAGCAAGAAGATGGCCTTGGGGACTGCCCCCGAGAAGAGACTTGCTCTCTCTTCTCTGGGCCCTGATAATCTCTTCATAGAATCCAATTTTAGGTAGGTTCAAGTTTCACATATGGTGACAAAGTGATTGACAGAAGCTTACAGAAGCATCGTGTTATTCTACCCAACATACTGAAACCAAGGTTGTGAACTGATCTAACTTGATCAGTGTATTTTTCTTTTTCTTTTTCTTTTTTTTGCCACACCCACTTGGTGCTCATGGGTTACTCCTGGCTAAGCGCTCAGAAATTGCCTCTGGCTTGGGTACCATATGGGACGCTGGGGGATCGAACCGCGGTCCTTCCTTGGCTAGCGCTTGCAAGGCAGACATCTTACCTCTAGCGCCACCTCACCGGCCTCGTATTTTTATTTTCTAAGTGCAGGTTATTTCTGGTTCTATTCTCAGGAATCACTCCTGGAGGGCTCATGGGACCATATTGGGTGCCTTGAATCTAACTCAGGTTGGCTGCACACAAGGCAAATGCCCTCCCTGCTGTATTATCACGTGATTCCTTAATTTGATTGATTTAGACCTCAAACTCCCAGTGAACTGATATCCATTGATTCAATATGACTATGTTAATTGTGATATCTGACAATTGTGCTTGTTCCTGGATTTGAAAATGAAGACAGTTCCAAGTAAGATGCTTCAACAGGAATGAACCCTCCAGTGAAAAGAAAGTTGAGGCAGGGGGAGACAAATGAATGCTGGTGGTTAAAAATAATGAGGCCCTCTATATCTATGTAACATAAAATAATTTCCCCTATCAAAGATTTGTATAAGTGCTTCTCAAAGAAAAACACACAGGTATCAAACAGGCTCAAGAAAAAATGTTTATCACCACTAATTATCAAGAAAATGCAAATTCAGACCACATGAGACCCTACTTCACCCCTGAGAGAATGACTTATGCCAAAGGCATAAGTTTGAGAAAGTTTATGGGAAAAGAAAAGGTTTTGGGGGTAAAAATGAAACTAACTACACTACTGAGAGAAATGGAAATTGGCAAAATCATTCTGGAAAATGCACAAACTTTCTTAAGAAACTAAATAGAGAGTAAACCCATAAAATCTGGCAGACACACTTTCAAAATCTGTACAATAAAACATTAGGCAGGGCCTGGCCCTATGACTTATTTTGGAGCAAAGTCTGTTGTCTTAGTCATCTTAGTGATGTGTTTGTGTCCACAAGACATTTTCAAAGTTCCTTGCACTGAAAATCCAGTATGAACATAGACAATTTGATGGGAAAGTTGAATAGAAGTCAATGAGCTCAATGAGTGAAAACAATCACAGAATGTTCAACAAGCACCAAACAGTCCAGCAAATCCTTGACAATAATTTCAGCAACACTATTATGAGATATATATTACAACTAGCAATATAAAGTAAATTATTTTGTGTCTATTAAGGAAGCCAGCTGGGAGGTGTCAGATAATTTGGGACATTCGTGGAGAGAAGGTTACTCTGGTAGAGAAATAAATGATGGAATATTGAATACCGGAAATGATCATATTATGAACAACTTTGTAAATCATGATGTTTAGATGAAGTTCTAAATAAGGGGAAAAATTTCCTATTATTATAGGAAATTTGAAACAAAATGAAAAGTTCTTGAGAAGACTGTGATGAGCAAAATAAGACAGAAGGAAAAGCTAAAGTATTGGGTGTGCTCACCCTTGCATGCACTATCAGCATATAAAATTGATGAATGGATTAAATAAAATAAAAATTGCAAACCAATAAACACTGACAACATAACTAAGATTACCTGAGGAGAAGATGAGGTGGGAGATTGTGAAATATGATGAGGGTGTATAAAACTTTTTATTGAAGTTAAAATGAAAGAGTACACACTGTCACTGTGAGTGGTAACAAGGGAAACAGTGATTCTAGGCAGTTATGTACAGACATAAGTGGTTATGAGTAGAAATCTGATTATGATCCAGGTCATGGAAATAATTACTTTTAACAGTGTGATGGGGGAATTTTCCAGTGCTCTATGCACCTAAACTTATTAATCTTTTTTTTGGGGGGGTTGCATTCCCAGAAAAGCTCCAGGGATATTTCTAGCTCTACACTCAAAGAATTACTTTTGGCAAGATCTTGGGACCATTTGGGATGCTGGGGAATCATGTCAGCCACATACAAGGCAAATGACCTATCTTCAGTACTATTATTCCTGCTTCCAATTAATCACCTTTAAATTAGAAATAACACCGACTTTAATAGACACATCAAAGGGCAAATTAAGACTTCATATGTTAATTTTTAATCCTGAAATTCTTAAATTGAAGTTACCTCAGTTTATATTATGACTAATAGGTTTATTATTTAGTATGTAAGCCCCAAATAAATGGTCAGTCTTCTGACTCTTCATCAGAATCTTTCTGGGCCTAGATTCATAAATTCACTGTGAATTCTCTCTATCCCCCAGAAGGAAACAATTTTAAGATTCTAAATTGTTCCACTGAATAGAAAATAAGAAAGAATAACAACTTTTGATAAATCTAGCATAACATACTCAAATTTATCAAATGTAGAAACCCAAATATCTGCAAACCAATCTTCCTTCTGAATAAAGGAGAAATGTTTCTAAATGAAACAGCAAATAGAATCGACATAAATAAAGAGATTAGACTCCCAGAGCTAGTAGGGGCTAATTTGGGGGATGCATATCTTATCTTATCTAATCTGCTCTCCTCAGACAGCCTTCCACAAAGTAGGAATGGTATCAGATGGGACAGTTAGGGGACAGGAATGCATCTAAAATAATTTATTTAGACATCTTGTACAGTGCATGGCCAGTCTCTTCCCTATGCAGCAGTATTTGAAATATCAACTCTCACTAGTAAGTTCTAAATGCAGGTCTCATGACTCATAAATTCTCATGAATTTATGAGCTACTGCTTAGCAATATCCTGTCTACCTGAAGTAGACATCCCAGACCAAGCTTATACAACACAGGCTTTTCTTCCAAACTTCCTGCTTCCTGGAAAATGGCAGCAATACTTACTTAAATTTTTATCAGAATGATACCAACGACCTAAGTGTAATTAATCCTTGGTTTCTCTTTTTCCCTCACTTGCCTACTCAGATCTCTGAAATCTCTATGGATTTTAACTTCAAACCATCTTTTGAAGGCTGACACTTTCTTTCATCCTGCTTGACCCATCTAATGAAGCCAACAACTTTTCCTGTCTTACCTATGCAAAGTCTTCACGGGACTTTTCTATATCCACGTCCACATATCCAAGTTCATTTCTTTAAAGCATCCAGTATAAATGTTTTACAACAGAGATCTGGTTGTAATGCTTATACATAGATACACAGAAGCACACAGACACAAAGACACACACGCACATACAAACATACACACACTGCAGTATTTTCCCACCATGTTAAGGAGAAAAAAAGTCTTTCCTTAGTTCAACAGTTCAAAGTACTCTGTGATCTGTCTTATATCTTATTTCACCCCCTTGCCCTTGTCTACTTGCTCTCACAATACCAGAAGCTGAAAATTGTCAACCTTTGTTTAGTTTTTTTTTAATCTTCATGCTCTTTCCTTGATTTGAGACAGGACACAGCCTGACCTGTCCACCTGGAAACCTCATTCCCTAAATGCACAAACTGATGCATTTCCCTTCCAATCTCTGTTCACTCCCTGAATGCATTTCTGAATAGACTACCTGTAGCTGCTCTGCCTAGAAGTATTTCTGAATGCATTTATTTCACACTTTTCCTCACTAAAATGTCATTTCCAAGGTGACATGGACCATCTGTCTTATTCATTAGTCTGGCCCCAGGCTTGGAACAGCGTCTGGTCCACAGGACACATAATCAGTATGTGTTGAACTATGGAGGGACGAAGGGAGGTAAAGAGAAAAGAGAGAGAGAGGGAACAGAGAGAGAAAGAGAGTAATGGTGGGAGATAGGGAGTGAAGAAAACAAGAGAGAACAGAGGGAAAGAAGATGGGCTGCAAGGAAAGATTTGAAATTTCTCAGGATTTGGAGCTGAAGACGACATTGGACATTGTGCTTTTGCGAACTGATTTCTGTGATACAATGCAGGCTCTCTGGCTTCCTTCTCTAGGCTGTCACTAACAAAAGATTCTTGTTTGTGAAGCACTTCCAGTTCTTCACTTTTCAGACTTTCAATTCAATGTATTCAATTGCTCTATTATTCTATTTGCTGCGATGCAAATACATTTCTGAATATTGAAAGGAGTAAAGCACAGACATATATTAGTAGCGTAAAGAAAGAAAGAGAGTTGACAAGTATAGAGTGATCTGAATATTAAATGCAATGATTTTTAGCTGAAAAGACTGCAAATTCAATAGAGAAAGGCAAAGGCATGGACTTCAAGAATGATTTGTCTGGGAGGGTTTAACCAAAATGCTAGGGATTTTAGTCAAAATAAAATCTGGAAGAAATTTTGGAGCATTGGGCTATGTATAGTAAGGGAGGCTTTGGAATGAACTTCGGCTTGGTTCTGCCCAGAGTCTGTTCTGTCTTTCTTATTTGAATGATCTTATTAAATATACAATTATGTTAATTCATGGACTTGTTCTTGAAACAGCAAGTATTTCTTTAATAATGAAGTGAAAAGAGCCACTTGGGAAGAGTATTAAAACTATCTCTCACTTTCCAAGAAATCACAGATGATCATTCCAGTTCTTCTACCTGGAAGAAAAGCTTTTCCATGTCAGTTCAACTGCATAAGAAAAAAAAACTCACTTTCTTTGGAGGGGAGTTGAATGGTTTGAATATAAATCAGCAACTCTTTCTGCCTGTCAGTTTCCTCAAGAATATTTAGTATTGTCTCCTTTAATGATTGCTCATTACAGATGAATGCCAGGAAACAGATTTAATCAGGGTAATGCGGGGTAATCATCATGTGAATTTCTCCACATCGGGGCCCTGCTCCATCTGTTCCAGAACCATTTGTCCATGTAAAATTGTCACCATTCTGAGCTGATGACTGACAGGTGGGGCTGACATGTCTGGTTTTCATCTCCGAGCTAGAATTCTCCAATGGCTCCATCAGAGAATGGAAACAAGTTGCTGAAAACACCATGGAGTTCTGTATTAGATTAGGGTCTCTCTCTCTCTCTCTCTCTCTCTCTCTCTCTCTCTCTCTGTATGTGTGTGTGTGTTTCTCTCTCTCCATCTCTCTCTCATTGAAAGAGTTAGCTCATTCTCTCTTGCATTACTCAAGAACCTGGGCTATAACATGGTTCTCTTGATTGACTGACGTGTTTGAATGTAAGAGACAGGAAACAGAATGTTGGAAGTTTCGAATCAACACCCAAACACCAAAATGCAGCTGTCAAGGGCTTTAATGGGGTTTTAGCCCCCACAGCAGTGCAGAGTCCCTGCAGACTTGACCCTCTCAAGTCACAAATGCCTTTAGTACAAGCCCAGCAGGAGTCAGACAGTAGGTGGCAGTGGGCAGTAGGTGCGTTTTCAGGAGCCATTGTTTGAGGTCACTGAAGAGCTTAATTGTATAAGTTATTTCTTAGTAACAAAGAGAAGTAGCATCAGCCTCATGAACTTTTATTTTTTGCTCCATGGGACTTGGACCTCAGAAGACCTATTTTCCATGAAATAAATTTTTTTGGTGTAGAATTTCCTTTATTCTCCACAATAGCCCTGAAAAAAAGTGATCACAGAAAATATGAGAACTGAAAACACACACACACACACACACACACACTCTCCAGATGCATGAATTAAGAGACAACCATATGTGACTGCAGAACTGAGTACACTCATTTCCTTTAAGTTTGGTTGTTCTGTACTTTCACTCGCATTTGCCTTTGGTGTAGATAAACTTATTGCTATATGAATCTCAGATAAAGATTTATCTACCACTTTTCCATAATGCATGACATGTGCATCAGAAGACTAGCAGTTATCTCCAGGAATGGAACTTTCTTTAGCAACGACTTTCTCATTCTTTTCTTTATGAACAACCTTAGATAATGAGTTTGGAATGGAAAGAACACCTCACCCACGGAGAGAATTAGTGAATGCTTGGCAGAAAAAGAAAGCTCAGGTGTTCCCTCACAGTATGGAGCCTCCAAGGTCATGGACAGGTAACTGCTATGACAGTGACTAGATTGTGATGATAATGGTTTAATTGAGATGTCAAGAGAGCACTTACCCCTCTTTTGATGGTTCTCAGTTTCTTCATTTCATAGGTGGGTGCCCATCTACTTTGCTATTCCAGGCTGAGGAATGTGATGTCCAAGTTTTTTAAAGCATTCAAATTTCTGCCAGAGGTAAAAGAACAAGATTTGCCTGATTCTGATTGTAGTATTTGAACTGCAATTTATTATGATAGAATCTCCTGATAATCTACCTTTCTTCCGAACTCCTAGAAGGTGTTTCCATATTTTATGGGATTTCACTAAATTTGTGATATGAAGAAAGAAGAGACCTCCAGGGTATGGACATCATCCAGGAAGGAAAGATGGATCTATCCGGAGACTTCCCCTTGCCACAAACATTCTCAGAAGGTTCCCTTCCATACAGCTGTTCACTACAAGTGAGATTCAACCTAGGTTTTGATAACATCAGACAAAGCAACACATATCCAGAAAGACAGCTGCCAAGGTACCTGATGAACACATAAGGATCCACAGTCATGATGAAAAAGCTTCCATTTCACCTACATTTAATAAATTGTTCTCCACGTTCTGGTGATTACTTTGCTTTTATCCCTTAAGTCATTATACAATTATTTTAAATAGGATGACTCTGAATTGTTAAACCATTATATATTTGAGAACAGTCAGGGCTTTTGGTTGCAGGTTATAGTCTGTCAAAATAACAAAGATGATTATTTTCCCTACCTCCCCAAAATGTTACTTTTTGCAGGGGGGTTGAGGCCACATCCAGCAGTGAACAAGGCTGACTCCTGGTTCTGCTTCAGGGTACCATATACAGTGCTGGGTATCAAACCCAGATTGGCCATGTGTGAGGCATATGTCCTACCTGCTATATGTACATCACTGTACATATTATTTAAAGACTGCCTTGGCATTCTTCCATAAGAGGAATCACATATCTGATGGTTTTTATTATTCATCATTAATACTCTTGATAAACACAACAACTGAAGAGGTCCTGCTATTCAGAAAACAGAATGAATCTTTCTCCCAACCCCCACATGTCTGATTGCACTATTTGCTTTTGATGACCCAGAAATGCAAGTCGACTGAGAAAATGCAAAGCCACCACTAAGAAACAAATCATTGCTAGAATATCCCTTTCTTATTTGACTGTCATGCAACGAGTCATGAGAAACCAGTCATATAAGCAGCTTCCTTGTCATCTCATTACTGGTATTGTTTCATTATGCTCTGGAAAGAGATCCCAGTCTTGTCAAAGGGAAAAAAAATTATATGACTACATGTTTTTTAAGCAGACTTTTCCCCCTCAAAATGCTTCTATCTCACCACATCATCAAAGCTTTTGTGGTCATGATACAATTTCTTGTTGGGCTTTTGGCAAATGGCATCATCATGATCGTCAATGGCTTGGATTTAGCCAAACAGCGAAAGTTGACTCCACTGGAACTCCTTCTCTCCTGCCTGGCAATTTCCCGGCTTTGTATGCAGTCATTCATTGCTTATATTCACCTGGGAGTCTTATCTGTGATAGACGTCAAAGCCATGCCTGAAGGGTTTGCCATGTTCATCTTTGTAAATAACATGGGTATTTGGCTGGCCACATGGCTCAGCATTTTCTATTGTGTGAAGATTGCCACCTTTGCTCACCCGCTATTCTTCTGGTTGAAGATGAGGATCTCCAAGATGGTACCTTGGTTGGTCCTTGGGACTCTGCTCTATGCCATGATAACTTCTATATTCCATGGAAAATATACATGGATTTTTGGCAAAGAATTGTGGTTGAGCCTTTTCTCCAAAAATGTGACATTTCAAATCCAAGAAACACCTGCTTTCTACCTTGTCCTCTTTTCAATGGAGTTCTTTCTCCCACTTTTTATCTTCCTCATTTTTGCCCTGCTCTTGATCTGTTCCCTCATCAGACATACAAAACAAGTGAGAAACACAGCAAGAGGCTCCAAGGACTGTAGCACCTATATCAAGGCTCTTCTGTCCATCCTCTCCTTCCTGGTCCTCTATCTCTCTCATTACATGGCTGCCGCCCTGCTCTCTTCTCAGTTGTTCACATTAAGTGACTTCTTATTTCATTTTAGCATATTTGTCATTGGCTCATACCCCTCTGGACACTCTATCATCTTAATTTTAGGAAATTATAAACTGAAGCAAAATGTAAAGAAGCTTCTCTTTCACAGTAAGTACTGTGTGAGAGAGAATAATGATCTGGACCCAAGATCTGGTGACCAGTGAGTTAACCACTGGCCTGGACCAAATGAATTTCTTTCCGGAACTACATGAATACTATTTAAAAACTGCATCCAAATTGTGGCATTATGGATTGGCTTCTTTATCAAAAGGCTGCATTAATTTTCAAAATGCATGGTATGTGGATGATTCCAATCCCAATATCTTGCAAAATGATACTATTGGGGAAGACTGGGTCAGGGGTTCTCTTTTATAGCATATGTAAATCTACAATGATCTCAGTCAGAACAAATGATTTAGAGGTCAGGAAAGATAGTACAGTATGTAGGGCACTTGCTTTGTATGTGGCTGACCAGGGTTCAATTCACCCTTATCCCATATGGTGTCCCAGCACTAACAGGAGTGATTCTGAGTACAAATCCTGTGAGCATCGTTAGGTGTGACCCCAAAACAAAAGCAAATATGTAGAAATTAAAAATTTTCACCAAAGGAAACAAATTTTGCAACTATGTATGTTAGTATATTAACTAGACTTATCATTGGTGATCATTCTACAATTGCTACAAAAGTCAAATAGTTATGACATACACCTAAAAGTAATAGACATATTTGTTTTTCTGACATTTACAATGCTCAGGATGTTCTCCTGACTCTGCACCCAGAAATCTCTTCTGGCTGTCAGGGGACTAGATGGTGTGTTGGGTTTGAACCAAAGCCAGCTGCATGCAAGGCAAGCACCCTACCCCCTGTTTTTTCTCTCCAGTTCCTGAAATTAACAGAAATTTTACAGCAAAAAATAAAGTGATAAAAATCTTAATGCTATGATGTTGGACAGTTGCACAAATATCTAATTACCCTCTGTGCCTGGTGCTTAGTTTGAGGTGATCAATTCTGAATGAAGACACTGACTATTGTCACTAGCTCAGTGTATATAGTTTTGCTCTGTAAGAGTAACAGACAATGGAACCTCATCCTCTTCAGATGTGGACGCTGAGCAGGGTTGACCTTCTTTTCATCACAGGCATGTTCGTTTACATCAAGATGCCAACAGCTGAAAGGCTGTGTTGACTTGCCTCATCAACTCATAAAAAAAAAAAAAAAACGAGACAGAAGAAGAAGACCTAGGTGAGTGCTCTGGGGTGTCTCTCTATCTACTTGAAGTCACAAATGTACTTTCTCCTTGGTTGGT
>PVKC010023990.1:0-17055 GCA_004027635.1 Crocidura indochinensis | reverse complement strand
TCTCTGTATCTAGAGATCTCAGTATCTGCACAGGTCAAGGGGGGGAACTTATGATGAAGCCTTTCTTTGTGGTTTTAGAAGTTCCGTTCCCTCCGTGTCATTTTAATCAGTCTTCTGTGGTTAGTGGTCTTGGTCTTTGCGCTGATCCTAGGGTGGAGCCCAGGCTAGTCTTTCATTATGGTTCCAGAAGACACACTCCTACCCCTCTAGCTGGCAATAAGACTTTTCACCCCTTGGTCCATCCAAAAGCCAAGATGGCCTTTTACAGATGACTGGCTGATAGAACCACGACTGGACTGTATGTATCCTGTGGCCAATAAAAAAAGCCCTAGTCTAGGGTTCGAGCTAAGACCTGCACAACAACCATGATCTCCAGTTCCAAACATCCATCTGAGACAATTGCAAAAGATATGAAATCTTATGTGGGTTTGTTTACTAAAGGTAAAAGAGGTAGCACAGTGCTTGACACATATACCCTCAGTGTTTCTGCAATTTTTAACTTGGTTTATGCTCAATTTATTTTTAATTAATATTTTTATTTAAGCACTATGATTACAACCATGTTTGTACTTGGCTTCAGTTATAAAAAAGAATAGCCCCTTCACCAGGGCAACCTTCCAACCATCAATGCCCTCTAATCCCTCCTTCCTCAACCCTGCCTGTATTCAAGACAGGCATTCTATTTCTCTCACTCACTTCCATTGTCATGATAGTGTAGTTATTTATTTCTCTAACTGAACTCACCATTCATGGTGGTAAGCTTCATGCCGTGGGCTTTTCCTTCCAGTCCTCATATCTATTGTCACTGGGTATTACAATTATATCTTATTTTTCTTAAATTCCATAGATGAGTGAGACTATTCTGTATCTATCTTTCTCCTTTTGACTTATAAGTCATCATTTCATTATTGTCCATTCATGTATAGAATAATTTCATGATTTCATTTTTCCTGATGTCTGCACAGTATTCCATTGTGTAAATGTACCAAAATGTCTTTATTCACTCATCTATTGTTGGGTATCTGGGTTGTTTCCAGACTCTGGCTATTGTAAATAGTGCTGCAATTAATATAGATGTGCAGAAGGCATTTTGTATTGTGTTTTGTTGTTTCCTAGGGAGTGGTATAGCTGGATCATATGGGAGCTCAATTTCCACTTTTTTGAAGAATCTCCATAATGTTTTCCATAAAGGCTGGACACAAAAAGGTGGACAGTATTTCCACCAATAGTGAGTAAGAGTTCCTTTCTCCCAATATCCCTGCCAGTACTGTGTTCTTATTCATTGTGATGTGTACCAGTCTCTGTGGTGTGAGATTGTACCTCATTGTTGTTTTGATTTGCATCTCCCTGATGGTGTGGAGCATATTCTTATGTGCCTTTTGGCAATTTGTATTTCTTCTTTGAGAATTGTCTGTTCATTTCTTCTCCCCATTTATTAAATAAGGTTAGATTTTTTATGTCAGTACCTTGTTATGTCAGTACCTTGTATATCTTACATACTAACCCCTTGTCTGATGGGTATTGGAATAGATTCTCCCATTCTGTGGGTGGCATTTGTATTCTAGTCACTATTTCCTTTGAGGTGCAGAAGCTTCTCAGTTTAAAATAGTTCCACCTGTTTATCTCTGCTTCAGCTTGTTTGGACAGTGGTTTTTACTTCTTGAAGATGCATTTAGTCTCAATGTCATGGAGTGTCTTATCTATGTGTTATTCTATATACCTTATGATTTCAGGTCTAATATCAAGGTCTTTAATCCACTTGGATTTGACGTTTGTGTATGGTGTTAGATGAAAGTCTAAGTTCACTTTTTTGCATGTGGCTGACCAGTTGTCTCAACACTACTTGTTGAAGAGGCTTTCCTTGCTCCATTTTGCTTTACTTGCCTTTTTATCAAACATTAATTGATTGTATGTTGGGAAAACATTCTCTGAATACTCAAGTCTATTCCACTGGTCTGAGTGTCTGTCTTTATTCCAATACCATGCTGTTTTAATAACCATTGCTTTGTATTACAATATAAATTTGGGAAAAGTGATGCCTCCCATCTTTTTTCCCTAAGGGTTGCTTTAGCTATTCGTGGGTTTTTATTGTTCCAAATAAATTTCAGGAGTGTTTGATCCACTTCTTTGAAGAATGTCATGGGTATCCTTAGAGCAGTGCTTCTCAATTATTTTATGGCATGACTCTCTAGGAAGAAGATAACATTTTTCGCGTTCCCCATGCTTGAGTGTAAATAGTATCTTTATTTAAAAAAAAACCTTTAATCTGCAAAACAAAAATATATAAAGTAATTTGAGTTGATTTTTTTAATCAGAGGTGATATCTGGATTAATGGCTACAATGAGCACGTTTTGCAATGCATAGCTTTTTGAAGCAGGGTTTGAAGCAGGACACAGCAACTCTCAGCTCCAGAGGCATATCGAGACATAAGCAAGGAGCTCAGTTTGTTATGACAGTGTTTGCCAAGGTCAAATGCTCCCTCCCCCTTTAAGGAGCCCTGTCCCCGCCCGGGGGGGGCGCACCCCACTATTTGAGAACCACTGCCTTAGAGGAATTGTATTCAATCTGTATAATGCTTTGGGAGTTTGAATGTTGCTAATTAACCCAAATCCATGAACTGGGTATATTTCTCCATTTCCTTTTGTCCTCTTATTTCTTGCAGCAGTGTTTTGTAGTTTTCTTTGTCTAGGTCTTTCATTTCTTTAGTTACATTGGCTGCAAAAAATTTGTGTTTGTTTGGCACTATTTTCAATTTAGCAGAGCTCCTTACTATCTCCATTAGTATCAACACAGTTATGGTACAAGAAAACTAGAAATGACACTGTAGTGGTCACTGTTCATCTAGGTAGTGTATTCCTGTCACTACATTTGTTCATTCACTATGATTTCCTTTTTTTAGAGGTATTTTTTACTTTATTTAAAGAAAATGCATCACATAATTGATATTGCTGACCATAATACATCTGTTTCTAGATTATAAATAAGAAAGCAAAGTTATAAAAATAAGGAAAAGAAAAAGAAGAAAAAAGTAGAAAAAATAAGAAATAAATACAATACCAGCAAATTTGTGAAAATTGTTGTATTTCCAATAAAGCCATTAAGACATTATTTATGGCAGAAGATTTAGCTTTTGTTGTTAGCTGTCCATTCTGTTATTTCATTTAATTCTGAACATTAAGAGACCTTTGCTCCACATTGGCATCTAAATTCATGTGTTCCTATAGGGATGATAGCATGAAACAAATGAAGTTGCCCAGGAATTCAAAGCACTATTATGATACTACAGCTTTCGTGGGGCATGTTCTCAGCTACCAGGACTCCTAGAAGAAGGGAGATGCAGAGGGAGAGTGCCCACCTTCGCTTCAAGAAAATCTTGATGATATCAGCTCAGATAATGGTATTCCTAAAGCTTGGTTAGATTAGTGTCTCTGTATAGAATCATAGAAGAGTGATGAGGCAGGACTATAAGCAAAGTGGTGATTATGGGTGATGGATGTAGCAGGTGTGGCTTTGGAGGGTAGAGGCTTGGCCCCACCCTCTTCTTCAAGATTACCATTTTTGCCTGAATGGCTATTGTACCTTTGGTTTTTCATGGTTTGCTTTACACTCTTTCGAGAAAAGAGTGAGTCTTTGTAGCTGGCCTGGTGCAAACATAATGGCTATATTTGTAGGCATTGTTGTAGCTTCCATACCTCCAAGAGGAAAGATGATGGGGGGGGAACATTAGGGTACCCACTTGCTCCAAAAATTCTCAGATATCAGTCAAAATACTGGCATACCTGAAGTTTAGTCAGATTGATATCTCTGCAGAGAATCTTAGAGGAACAGAGAGACAGGGTCATAGGCAAGCAGTGATTATGAGTGATGGAGACAGCAGGTTTGGCTTTCACTGGAGAAGCCATTTTTCCTGAGGTTGCCAGCTTTCTACTGTGTGACTGATATCTCTTGGTTTTGTTTGTATCTCTTTCGAGATATTAATGAGTTTGTAACTCATTATTTTCCCTCCTTCATCTTTGGTAGTTCAGATGATAACACCCTTAGGAGCACACATCAGGTGCCTCAACCTGATTTCCTTAGTCTATCAGACTTGCCTTGTCCTAATTGCCACATACTGGCACACTTTGGCTTTACCTCTGCCATACAAGACCATGGCTTCAAGAGAGAGACCGGAAATCTATCCATTCACTCCACTTTCAACATATATAAGACGTGTTTCATAAATTATTATTGAATTTAATAATTAGGAACAGTCATAGCCAATGGCACTTGTAATATTCTGCATGAATATTAAACGTGAACTTCTAAATTTATAATAAAAGAACAGAAGTTTCAGGTTGAACTGGCTTATTCCCAAACCATGATTATGATTGTTACTATTGTTAATGCTTTAATTTATTATTCTTAAGAGTGTGGGATTTATGAGGCCTGCGCCAGAGTATGTTAGTTCTCTTAAGCCGTGTAAAATAAGATTTTTTTATCTGCTGCCATATTGTATGTAGTTCAATACAATGTGAACTTTGTTCTTTATTTTGTTTGGTTCCTCCACCATTTTTTTGTATTAAATGTGTTTCTGTTCACATAAAAAAAAGAGTGTGGGATTTAATAGAATAGAAATGTTCCATGTTAATGCTACTGAACTAGGTGGGGGTGGGGGAAAAGCATTTCCTCTAGGCTTAGTCCAGGTGCTCCTCTCAGGAGCTCCAGCCACCTTTCACCTTTTCCTCACCAAGTAGTTTGTCCCCAGCGACCATTTATTTGCTTCCACTGATCAGCTTTCTCTTTACTCTCATTTTTTTATTTTACATTGGCAGGTGTAATATAATATTCTGAGTGAGCCTATGATTTCTTTAAAAAAGCATTTCATTTTTGCAAGTTACAAAACTAACAAAGACTCTTAAAATACCATAAAGATAATGAAGACAAAATGTAAACTCTCTGAAGTTGTAGTCAGAAGTCATTTCCCTCTTCATTTCTGGTTACTTTCCCTCTTAATTCCTGGCAGACCTACATGCAAGAGCTCTGGTTGCTACCACCAAATGGTAATTGATCATTTTTCTTGGCAGATTTCCTGCTTCATCCTGCACCTGCCTTCTTGAAAGAAAACAAGACATCAGATACTTATTCAAATAATGGAATTGCTGATCAACTAGGTCTCCACATAATAGTGAGTTACCCATGATAAAAGAAGAAGTTTTCCATGCATTTTATGTGACACATGCATCCTTTCTCTTAAGATTTATGAACCCAGGACTATTAGTATTGTTAATATAATCAAACCTTTTACAGCCTCACACTGAAGCTAAAACTTATTATCAATGGACTGCCAGAGGGAGAGTCAATCAATTTCATCAATTTCATAAACACCTGCACTCACGTTGAATTAAGGGGAAGAATCAATAATAAATCCTTATTTTTCTCTATCAATATTGCAACCAAATCTTGCTTACAAGCTCAGGAGGGCTTATAATTCACACAGACACACTTTAAAAGATACTGTGCATTTGATATTTTCTAGTATGTGCATTTAAAATATCATCCTTTAAAAACATTCCTGAATCATAATGAAAGAATAGACACTAAGGGAAAAATAGTTAGGATTTTCTAATAACATTTGTAATTAAGCTCCTGATTTGTAAGTTGCATATTTATATGTGTGTTTTACAAGTATTTACTATGGAATTATTGAATGATGCATGAGACTACTCCTGAATATATAACAATGACTGAAAAAAGGATTTTTCTTTCAGGGTGTTCAAAACTATGAATGGATAAAAGCACAACTATTTTGATCTTACTGTATAAAAAATAGAACAACCTATTTGTTGAATATAGAAAAGAAAAAATGATGGAAAATAAAATAAAAAGTATAGTTTATCTTATTGTCAATATGAATGCTGGTAAAAATCATCTCTTCTATGATAGCAGTAAAGTTTGCAGTATATATTGAAAATATAAAGGGTGAACCAGTATATAGAGCAGCAGGTGAGGTACTTGCCTTGCACACTACCAGTGCTGGGTTCTATCCCCAGCACCATATAAGGTCCCTGTGAGCCTTTTGCTATCACATAAATGGAACTGGACGTGGTCATAGTAAGTGAAATAAGTCAGAAGGAGGAAAAAACTGCTGGATGGTCACTCATGCACTTTATATACAAGAAGAAAGTAAGGAAATAGATGATAATTATAAAATTAACACAGATTTCAACAATAGAATTGAGATTTGGAGAGTTGGGGGCTGAACTACAAGAGTTTAGTTGTGGAAAGATATTGATGCTTTGGTAGAGGACATAATGTGGTAACATTAAAAACTCCTAAAAATATTTACACTTTTATAAGCTAGTGTTATAAATATATATAAACTGTAAGTAAACAAAGTTTAAGTGTTATTAATTCCTTTGTGTGTTGCTTGCTTTTCTTCTTTTGAAAACAGTCTTTTGAAATGTAGAAAACATAGTCTCAAAAACTGTTTGCACAGTTGACTTTTGCTTCTTTTGCCTTGGATTTTATTTCAATGAGACAAGGAGTACTGCAGAAAAACCTTAAAACACTTTGGTTTCTTTTCCCCATTGTATTCCTCACCCTTCTTGCACCTCTAGATGCTCTCCTTTTTATTGAGTCTGGAGAACTTAAAGTCCACTTCTAGTTCCAGATTCTCTTCAATCACCATTTGCATTTGAGGTTGTAGAATGAAGTAACTGTAAATAGCAATTCTTCCTGTCCCATTGAACTTCTCAGCAGCAAATCTGATCCTCATGTACGAGCATTCTGTAAGTTGTAATGGCTATTAGGTACTATTTGTTATTGTTTTGCAATAATTCTATTTAACAACTTTGATATTAGGTATGGGTTTATAATTTGCATAAATTCACACAGCTGTACTTCAGGGGACAAGTATTTATTTTTCCTCAGTGCAAAGTATTTTTTCCCCCTGTATCAGTGCTGACCTTTGATTTTTGGGTTTGCTTGTTAGTTTTTGGTTTTGTTTGTTTTGGGGCCATACCCGGTGACGCTCAGGGATTACTCCTGGCTATGTGCTCAGAAATTGCTCCTGATTTAGGGGACTATATGGGACGCTGGGGGATCGAACAGCCGTCCATCTTAGGCCAGCTGTGCGCAAGGCATTAACACTCTACTGCTGCGCTATCGCTCCGGCCCAGTGCTGACCTTTGAGATCTACCCATATAGACATGTAGGACCATAATGATGCTGAGCTCACATGGTGCTCTTAATCCATGTTTCTTGAATGCATGACCTCGCCTTTCCCAGTAGAGGCTCCGCAATTTGAGGCCAGTGTCTGTTTTTATTGCTGCTAACCCCTGGCACTCTGTTAGTGATTTGACTTGGAATCTGAGAAAGCTACATGGAATTGGTGGATCTTTTGAGACTGGCAGCAAGGTAGAATTTCTGATGGCAAGTGAAGATTGCACAAGTACTGTAGCTGGGAAACAATGTAGGAATAGCTGATGATACTGAAAGCAGGCAGTCTCTTTCTCCTCTACTCCTGTATGCTTCTCCCTGGACTAAAATGTGAAGGTGATCCTAATTAACATGTATCTTTTGAGAGAGGGGAGGGAGGAAAAAAGGGAGGTAGGGGGGGAAAGAGAGAGAGACAGAGAGACAGAGAGAGAGAATGTGTGTGTAAGTGTGTTGCTGTTGTCAAGACGTAAAGTTACAAAGTAAAATGACTGTTAGAGGCTGGAAAAAAATCACTGTTTGGTTTTTTTTAGAATTTTCCCCAGATACCCTAGAAGATTATTTTTTTTCTACTTTTTACACCTGGTGTGCTGTTTGATAGTGTGACACCTGGTGACTGGAGTTTTCTAGTTCTCCACCTGCTCACCAAGTATGTTATTTCTTTAATCTAAAAATATTCTCCTTAAAAAAAGGTGTAGAACAGGAAAAATAAAAGTGACCAAGTAAAAAAGTTAAAACAGTCAAATTAAGCAATGAAGATTCAAGATAAACTTGGGTTGACAACTGCCTTATACACTCATGGGTCTAGAAAGGGGGTGAAAGTGAGCACCTCCACGTTCGTTCATCTTAGGAGATGAATTGGCTTTTTGTTTTTTCTTCTAATTCCTTCTGAAATTAAGAAACACAGAATAGAAAATGTTGAAAACAAAACAAACAAACAAACAAACAAAAAAAAACCCTGGCTAAAGCTGCAGATGAAAGCCGCTGTTCTACAGGAAGTTCCCACCAGGAACTTGATAGCTGGACAATCACTGTCTGAAATGGCAGCCCAGGTCAAGGCCACATTCCTTATTACAGAAATAACGGTCACTCCTGCAAATTTTGTGTGATGAGATATCTTCTTATTTTGGGTTTCTCATCTTTAAGTTCTTTAGTATCTATTTCAAATTGGATTTTTCTTTTTACCTTTTGAATGAACCTGATTTGATCTTAGTGGGACGTCTTTAATACGGCACACATTGAATACTGTCCATTTCTTTTTCTTTTTTTTTCTTCTTGTCGAAGGTGAAAAAAGGCACACACAGTGTCTGTCCTAGGGAATATAATAAAATCTACCATGAATATTGTTGGTAAACCTGCCTGGGCCCTAAAACGGGCTGCTTGCTTATGAGGCTGGTAGGTTGCATAGAGAATGCATTTTTCACACCAAATCCTAGTGAGAAGTATATTTTTTTTACAACAGTCTGAACAAAAAGAGCTCAATGTTTTGAATATAAGCCACTGTGTATGTGGGAGGCAAGGCTTCAATTTCTGCCATGGCATTGTTTTCTAAGCACAGCTAGGAATGACCCATGAGCAACCCTTAAACCTTAATGTGTGTAGCAAATAGCACAAAAATAGCAGTTGAGAGATAGTACAGTGTATCGTGAGTATTTTGCAGACTGCCCATATAATTCTATTCCTTTTCTATTTATTAAATCCTGTTCTATCCCTGGTACCCAATATGTCCTCTCGGTCACCACCAGGATTAATACTTAAATAATTAATTTTTGAATACAGCTGAATAATTCATTCTTATACTCAAGAATTAATATTGCCTCCAAACTAGGTAATCAATCAACTGTGCAACCAATCAAACAAAAAAAGTGAATGCGAACATAGCCACTTTGACTCAATACATTCCAAGGCAAGGGACTCAGGCATAGCAATAAATATCATTGCCATAACTTCAAACATCAGTATTAACACAATCCGAGAAATTTCAGTGATGATTGCCAGTGTGTTATAATTGTAATTTTTCTTCTCTACCAATTGCCAGCAGAAGTGAGCATCCTCTACCTCTCGGTCTGTCACTTCCCAGGTCCTGGCAGCTGAGGTGAGTCACACTTTCTACATCACATATAATAACTGCTGTCAGTGTTATTCAGTCTAGTTTTGACTCTGTCACTTGTAAAATAATATTAGTAGTAAGTGAGTTCTCTTTCCCATGGGGCTTTTTTAAAATATTTTTTAATTTTTAATTATGAGAACAAAGATGCAAAAAAGAGGACAAGGTAAGGCTACAGCGGAAGGACAATCACTCATAACATAATTCTCAGAAGAAGTCCCCTTGCTGATATGTTAACTTTGAACTTTCGGTCAACAAACATTAAGATAAATAAAACAGAATCCATGTGCAATTAGTTTTTCCAGTCCCCAGATTATAATATTATAGTGTTTCTTAACAGCACACAAGGCTATCTAAAGCCATAAAACTTATGTAACTCCTTAAACATTAGAGACATACTATTTTTTAACATTTCCATGTACATGGAAATGTACATGCATGTTTAAGTTAACCTCAAAAATTTAAGTGGGCTTTTTTGTAAGGATTAGAGTCAAAGGAGCACAGTAAAAAAATGGTGTTAGAGTGGCAATTGTTGTTTGCATAGGCCCACCAAAATATGAGGGCCATGGAAACAAATAACCTTGGCCTAATACAAAGAGATTCTATCCCTGAAGTTTCCTGGCATAAGACCAACTCTAGGCTCCAGGCAAGCTAGATAGTCCAATCCAATACATTGTAGTGCCAACACACTTTAATTTTTTACACAGTCTCTGTTGTTGGTATCATGTTTCCATATCAAAGATCCTTGAATCTGCATATCCTGCATTTAAGTCAGGATGTGGAGCATCCTCCTGCCTCACCTCATAATTAAAGGGCAATGCACGAAGTCCTATCCAGTAAGCAGGTCCTTGTTGTTGTTAGTCTTCTCACTGTTAAGGGAAGACTCTTCTGAGCAGTTCGATGTCTGAGCAGTGGTAGGGTCTTCCGTGATAGAGGATTGCTTCCTGGTGATTTTATAGAGAACTTGTATGTTTCGTGGATGGCTTCCATGGTTCAGAGGTGAATGGATAATGCCCTTTCTTCTGAGGCCTGTGCCTGGTCATTATGTCAGTGTTCAGGGTATAAGGTCCCTTTACACTACAAGATTTGTGCGTTCCAATCTCTATTAAATAAGATCCTATTTGTATGTATAGTATTTTCCCATTTTTATGTGCCTATGCAGAAAAGGTTCAATGCCACGTGCTGTTATTGGCGAATATGGGGAGCACAAGAACAAGTCCAACAAACTCAACAACATGGTTCAATCGAAAGCATTAACTGGGGACTCTATCACGAGAATTGCTTGTTGAACAACTCATAAAGAGAAGATAAAAAGTGGTTAGAACCGTCTCTGTCAAGAGAATATTTAGTAAGATTTATAGATGTCAAAGAATAAATACATAGAATATTTTAAAGAAAAACGTGTCCATTGTATGTCTTTTGAAATAGTTCGGGTTTGTTAAACACAATACATGGTGTTGGTCTGTGATTAGGATTGTGAAGTACTGAAGTTAAAAAGAGTAATGTGGGTTAGTGGTGTTTGGGAGAGTAAGAGTAAAGGAGTAAAAAATAAGCTTTGTAGGGGAGTGGGAAAGGGCAGAATACAAATAGACATTCTGGATACACAAACAATAGCATAAGGATTGGGAATATTCTTAATATATGCAGTACATGCCCCCGCGTGGTTTCCACCCCAGAAGGCCTGGAGGCCGGGGGCCGAAGAGGGGACAACTAAGAGCCTATCAAGGCCCCCAGCACACCCAAGTTAGAGAGAAGGCCTTCCACATGGGACTTCCCATGGGGCTTTTTTTAATCATCAAATAAAAGTCTGGATATAAAACTACCTTCTTAGCTTAATATTGCTTTTGAAGTAATATTTTAAGGTTTTATAATACTATTCTAAGCCTATTATAATGAAGCATAATGAAATATAATCAAAATATGCAATGAACTTATCTGCCACTTTGCTTAATAGGGCAGGGACATTGTAGCCTTGTTTATTATTACATTTGTAGCACCTTCCATAGAACATAGATGCTGTCTGATAAATACTTGCTGAAAGGAGTCAAGTGCTCTAAAGAATGAGTGATAATGTCACTTGTAACCATTTGCAGTTAGAAATATAGGGGATAAAACTTAAGAGATGAAAAATAATCATCTAAATAGTCATTTCATCAACCCCAGGGTAGAGATGTGGTTCAGTGGTAAGGCACTTGCCTGGCCTGTGTGAGGCCCTGGGCTCAATGATCGTCATTGGGGAAGATAAAGGGAAAGAAAAAGAAAAAAGTAGCATAAAATTGGAGTGAGTCTCTTCTTTGCCATAGCTCTTTATGGATCAGTCCTCATGACCATCATCTCTGTATTAAAGTAGAATCACTGTGACTAACAATAACTCATGCCAGGGAAAAGTCTAATTTTAGGAATCTCAATGTGACTTTATTAGTTATTTTCCCTCTGACCCTACTTTTGTAAATATTACTTTTTTATTTACCTCCCCTAAAGTGAGTTGAATTAGTAACCTACGAAATTCTACTTTCTATAAAATTTTCTAGTCTATTTGTAAATCTGTGAAATATGGTCTAGAAAAATATTTATGTGTTCTCAGAAAATAGTAAAAACTAAATAAGAATGTCTTTAATGGGAGAAAAAAATTATAAAATTTGGTATATAAATTAGTTAATTAATTAAGTAAGCAAATTTTATTCTATTGAAATATTTTATATTAGTTTTTATTCTATTTGAATTATTATATATCACTGTTGAGTCATAGTGTACTTTAAGTTTTATGAAAGATATAAATGTAAACAGGACAGTTCTTCAGAACTTTTGCATGGGAAGAATCATGTACATATTTGTTTGGATTTTTTAAGTAACATGAAATAATAATAATTATTCCTAGGTTAATTATAGTGTCCCAAATAGAGATAGAATTTGTGAACATGATGACATGGTACATTTGATCTAATAAAATAGTAAGAAGAATTAAAATTCTATCCTATAAAAACTGTCTTTATTTTATTTTATTTTAGAATATAGCTCCTGGAACAACTAGGAAGGACACAAACCAGCCTAATTTTGACATTTGCTAAGACTGAAGCTATGCTTTCACATTCCTGCTTGGATAAAATGATAAAACTCACTTCAGAGAAGCAATTTATTAAAAAAGCAATGCACAAGAAGGCAGCCATGCATTTGCATGGTGGGCTTAATTACTGTTTTCATATTTGGACAAAGCTCTAGAAATCTCTGTTCACACATCAAGAGAACCACATTGATATTCAGCAAATTAATCTCCTGGGTATTCTTATTTAAGCTCTTGGGTTTATTTTTATTATTGAATTTTAATTTACTGGGCCACCTTGTACTCTGCCACTGGTTAACATATCTTAATTTTTCCAAGGAACACTTGAGTACAAAACCACTTATTCTTAATGCCCGTGACTTACTAGGTTCACTCCAAATCCGAAAGAGCAGAACTAATATACAAAGCTCTGTGTATCTGGTTGCCTGGGCAAATTGACTTGCCTTACATATTGGAAGATATTGAATTCCTATTCAGTTAATTAAAAGCACTTCTTTATGTGTCAATGCAAGATCCAGTCCATAAATGGTGCATTAGAAGTTTACTCTTGTTTCATGAAACATTATCATCTCCAAATTTCTCACACTTTTAATATTTATTTATCCAGAAGTATCTGTTTGTCACCTTTTTGGGGGAGGGGGTGCAGAGTGTGCCAAAATAGTCATTAAAAACAAACAAAAAATTATTTCTAGAATATTTTTTGCCAGGTTGTGGAAGAGGTGACTGGCTTTATTTAATTTAGATTATCTGATTTTTTCTTCTCTCTTACTTTCCTGATAAAAAATGTATCAGTTCATTTTCCAACTGGAAGGTGACAATATTTTATAGTGAGACTTAAAGTTAAATTGAAAGAACAGAGGCTGCTATTCAAGAGTCAGATTCTAGCTACTCCCTTGCTTATTAAAGAATTGACCTTAATCTTGAGAGTGTTGTTTAACTACTCTCAAGTTCAATGTACCAATTACGAAATGAGGTTAACTGCACATTCTTCATAATGTTGTTTTCAGGATTAATTTATATAACTTATGCCAAGTGTTTCATAGAATCTGGATCATAGTAAAATCTTCAATAGCAATTATTATTATTATTACTTTTGGCAGGGAATAGTTTCTGAGAATTTTCAACAAGCCTTGGTGATGACCACAATTGCATTTATCCTCAGATCTAACAATGAACTAGTGACAAAAGAAAAAAGTACATTTCCTAAACCTGAACATGTTGAAATTTAAAGTTATTTTATGCATAACATGATAAGATAATAAATTAAGTCTAGAATGATAAGTCTTGCTTGTTACAATGCAACTCCAGTTCAGGATCTTATAATAGCAAGGTCCTATAATCATACTGTTATTCCAATTCTAAAATAAATCTATGAAAGTTCTTTTGACTCAGGATTCTTGTTTTCATTTATGTATTTCAGTTTCTGGATATGTGTGTTTCTATGTGCATGTTTATGCATGCATATGTGTGTGCTTTGCTAAGGTCAAACCCAGGACCAAGGCACAAAGATTTACCACAGAGCCACATTCCTGGTCTAGGTTTCTGTATATGTAAATCCATTTAATGGGCCTATTTGCTAATTGCTATAAGATTTTTCCACTCTGTAATTTCTTTATTTAAGTACAATGTTTACAGTCATGTTCATAAATGGGTTTCAATCATAAAATGCATGCACCACTTCACCAGTCAACTTTCCCAGAACCATTGTCCCCACATTTCCTACATCCCTCAGTCATCTGACTATCTTCAAGACAGGCATTGATTTCTCTATCATTGTCCTGGTAGCTGTTAGTGTAGTTATTTCTCTATGTACACTTACCACTCTCTAATAAGCTTGTTACCATGGGCAGGTCATCCCATTGCTCATTTCTTTTTTTTGGGGGGGTGGGGGTCACACCCGGCAGTGTTCAGGGGTTACTCCTGGCTCCATGCTCAGAAATTGCTCCTGGCAGGCACGGGGGACCATATGGGGCACCGGGATTCGAACCGATGATCTTTTGCATGAAAGGCAAATGCCTTACCTCCATGCTATCTCCCAGGCCCCCCATTGCTCATTTCTATTGCTCTGGGTGTTATTAATATACCATTTTTTGTTTTTCTTAAATCCCACATATGAGTGAGACTATTCTGTGTTTATCTTTCTCCCTCTGACTTATGTCACTCAACCTAATAGTCTCTAAATCCATCCATATAAGAGCAAATTTCATGATTTTATTTCTTCTAAAAGCTACACAGTATTCCGTTGTATAGATGTACCACAGTTTCTTTACCCATTCACTTGTTGGTGGGCATCTGGGTTGTTTCCAATTTTTTGCTATTGTAAATAATGCTGCTAAGAATATAGGCATACAGAGGTCATTATTTTATTGTGGTTTATTTTTGTTGTTGTTCCTAGGATATATCCCTAGGAATGGTAATGCTGTATCATATAGGACCTTAAAGTCCAGTTTTTTAAGGAATATCCATATTGTTTTCCAAAAAGACTAGACTACATGGAATTCTCAACAGCAGTGAACGAGAGTTCCTTTCTCCATACAACACACCTGTGGTGGTTGTTCTTGTTCTCTGTGATGTATGCCATTCTCTGTGGCATGAGATGACATCTTATTGTTTTGATTTGCATCTCCCTAATGATTTATGTGGAGCATTTTTTCATGTGCCGTTTATCCATCTCTATTTCTTCTTTGAGGGACTGTCTGTTCATTTCTTTTCTCCATTTATTGATGGGGTTAGATGTTCCTTTTTTTTTCTTGTAAAGTTCTGTTAGTACCTTGTATATCTGAGATATTAGCACCTTATCTTATAGGTGTTGGGTGAATAGTTTCTCACATTCCGTCGGTAACCCTTTTATCAGAGTGACTGTTTCCTTTGAATTGTAGAAGCTTCTCAGTTTAATGTTAATTCCATTTGATTATTGCTGCTTTTGCTTGTTTGGACAGCAATGTTTCCTCTATGAAGATACCTTAGTTTCAATGTCATGGAATATTTTACCTACATGTTCTATATACCTCATAGTTTTTGGTTTTATATCAAGGTCATTAATCCATTTTGATTTGACCTTTGTGTGTGGCATTAGAAAGAGGCACACGTTTGCTTTCTTTACATGTTATTAACCAATTATCCTAAAACCAATTGTTGAAGAGACTTTCCTTCTCCATTTTGGCATTTCTTGCTCCTTTATCGAACACTAATTAATTGTAAATCTGTGGACCATTCTCTGAATATTTAAGTCTATTCCATTGGTCGAGGGTTTGTCTTTATTCCAGTACCATGCTGTTTTAATGATTATTGATTTATAGTGCAATTTAAAGTTGGGGAAAGTTATGCCTCCCATCTTCTTTTCTCTAAGGGTTGATTAACTATTCTTGGCTGTTTATTGTTCTAGAGAATTTCATGAGTGTTTTTATCTACTTCTTTGAAGAATGTCATGAATATCCTATAAAGATTTTGTTAAATCTGTACAATGCTTTGGGGATTATTGCCCTTTTTATGACATTAATTCTCCAAATCAATGTGTAGGGTATATTCTCCAATGTCTGGTGTTCTCTTTTATTTCTTGAAGCAGTGTTTTGTAGTTTTCTTTGTGTAGTTCCTTCCCCTCTATCATTAAGTTGACTCCAAGGTATTTGAATTTTGGTGGTTTTATTGTGAATGGGATTGTTTCTGTTTAATGTCTGTTTCTTCTCTATCATTATTTGTGTATAAGAAGGCCGTTGATTTTTGGTCCATTAATTTTGTAGTCTGACACAATGTTATATAAATATATTGTTTCTAGTAGTTTTGGTAGTCTTTAATATAGTAGCATGTCATTTGCAAACAGTGGGAGCTTGCCTTCTTTCTTTCCTATCTGGATGTTATTAATATCTTTTGCTTGCCTAATTGCTAATGCAAGTAATTCCAATACTATGTTGAATAGATGTGGGGAGAGGGGAAAGCTTTGCCTTGTGATTGATCTTAGGGGAAAGCTTTCCACTTTTCCACATTGAGTACATTTGTCTTGGGCTTGTGATAAATGGCCTTGACTATATTGAGAAAAGCTCCTTTCATTCCCATTTTTGAGAGTTATTATCATGAATGGGTGTTGGACCTACACAAATATATCTATGCATCTATTAATATAATCATATGTTTTATAATTTTCCATTTTTTGATGTGGTGCATTATATTGATTGACTTGCATATGTTGAACCATCTGTACATCTCCAGAATGAATCCTACTTGGTCAAGGTGTATTACTTTCTTAAAGAGACATTGGATTCTATTCACTAGTATTTTGTAAAAGATGTTTTTTTTTGTCCCCAATTTCCAATCCAGACCAGGCAAGGATCTGGGTTGAAGTGTATATAGGGTGCGTTTACTGTACCTCCTTTTTCTATACAGTCTGTGTGAGGAACACAGCCTGTGGTAAGAATTGGGAGGCCTTATTTTTTTTCCTTCTTTTTTTTAATCCGATCAAAAAATGGGGAGAAGAAATGAACAGACACTTTGATAATAAAGAAATACAAATGGCCAAAAGGCACATGAAAAAATGCTCCTCGTCACTAATCATCAGAGAGATGCAAATCAAAACAACGATGAGATACCACCTCACACCACAGAGATTGGCCCACATCACAAAGAACGAGAATAATCAGTGCTGGCAGGGATGTGGAGAGAAAGGAACTCTTATCCACTGCTGGTGGGAATGCTGTC
>PVKC010023989.1:0-17045 GCA_004027635.1 Crocidura indochinensis | reverse complement strand
GCTGTTAGGAAGGCAGGTTATGAGGAAAGAAGAGAATGAAGGAAACTGGATATAGTGGAAGAAGGAAGTAGATACATTTGGTGGAACTGATGTTGGAATGTTGTATGCCGAGAAACTTTGTAATGGAGTTGTAATTTATGGCACCTAAATTAAAAATGTTTCATTTAAAAAAATGACATTATAAAACTTTGCTTCTATTTTGCCAAAGTTTCTTCCATTATTAATATATAAGAGAAAATAATTTTCAAATATAAAGAAATATAGATAAAGGTGAGATATGATCAAAATTGTGAAGAGATTTTTACACATTTGTATCAATATGTAACATATATAAAATTTCATACATATCTGTTCTACATTTAAATTTCTATTAACTTGCCTTGTTCTTTATTTTTTTCAAGTTCAATGTTAATACAAAACTTTTATCCATAGTTAGGGGTTACTCTTGGCTATATGTTCAGAAATCACTCCTGGCTTGGAGGACCATATGGAATGCCTGGGGATCAAACCACGTTCCATCCTAGGTCAGCCCTACCTCTGCACCACTGCACCACCTGGCCCCTGGAAATTAATTTTTTGAATAGTGGAATGTATTTAAGTCTTTGTATTTTTGCCTTTATTTCTAATCTCACCAGATAACTTTAGTAATGACGGCTTTAGAGAACACATCTTTGAATCTAAATTAGCCTAAGATCAGATAATTAATGTTTACAAAATCTATTTTAATAGAATTACTAGTCACCTCTTATAATTCTCATAGTTTTGGTGGGTGGAAGGGAGGATTGTGATTCCCAAAGGGGTTCACAATATGTTAGTTTTTCAATAAAATGTGAGGGGAAAGAAAGAAATGTGTGCTTGAGATAACACAGGCTTCTCCAAAGTGGGATCATCAAGCAAAAAAAAAAAATCATAAAGACAAACAAGATTCAAAGAGCAAGTACAATAAGCAATAGCTCTCCACTCTTCATAATGTTTATGCCTGGGTCTGGAACCACTGTAGTGCTTGAGGAATAATATATTTGGGGGGCTCATATGTATGTGTCCTACCACTTGAGATGCATTTTTAAGGCTAATGTTATCTCTTCTATCACATTGATAAGCACAATACTTATCATTCCCTATTTTAAAACCATCGTGTAATTTCGTCATTATATCCACAATTCTGAAAGTTGAAATTTTCACTGTGCAAAAGTAGGATTTCTCTCTCTGTTGAAACTAAATTTGAAAATATCCGGTAAAGAGTCTGTTGACCACCTTTTCTATGGAAAAGTTTACTATAAGGCAATAGTTATGTAGTGAAAATAATTTTGGTGAAAGACTTGCAGGCAAAATAACCTAGAAATTAGCAATTAAAATTATTGTACAATACTGACATAATGATCTTATTCTTATTTGCAATACTGTTATTGTTTACAATATTTTCATCCTGAATACACATTTATATGAAGAGAGCTAATCTGAAATTTTACAAAGTTGTAAATCAGTAATAGGTTATAAAGTAATTTTTTTCAAAGACTGACTGGGTTTCTGAGGTAGGTGAATTCAAGTAAATAATATAATGAATATTTCATAAGAACTTAACTAACATTTTATTAAGAAACTATTTGAAGCATACTTTCTGTGGTGTTTTTTTTCAACATGTATCTTTTAAAATAATTTACCTAAAAAGACATCTGCTTTCTAATTTGTGACTTATAACAGAAGTCATTTACCCCAAGTAATGGGTAGTTATGTGGGATTTGAACTTATGCCTTTTCTTTCCTTAGATATCCAATACATTTAGAGGTTTTTTATATGACTACATGGATTTCACTAGAACAGTCAGTTTTGTTCCATATATTTATTATTTGCTACGTTACTTATATAAAAGTGCAATTCTTTTTTGTTTGTTTGTTTGGGTTTTTTTTGGGTCACACCCCGCAGTGCTCAGGGGTTACTCCTGGCTCCAGGCTCAGAAATCGCTCCTGAAAGGCACGGGGGACCATATGGGGCACCGGGATTCGAACCGATGACCTTTTGCATGAAAGGCAAACGCCTTACCTCCATGCTATCTCCCGGGCCCCAAAGGTGCAATTCTTATTTCCTTTTTGTTGTTGTTTGTTTTTGTTTTGGGGCCATACCTGGCAGCTCTCAGGGGTTAGTCCTGGCTCTGTGCTCAGAAATTGATCCTGACTCAGGGGACTATATGATGCCTGGGATCTAACCAGAGTCTGTCCTTGGTTGGCAGTGTGCAAGGCAAACACCCTACCACTCTGCTACCACTCTGGACCTGCAATTCTTATTGATGCAATTTTTTCCAATACAAAAAAAATGCTAAATTTCTTCTTGCCAATTTGCTTTTTTTGCTGTGCAAAAGAATCTATTCACTTGCCAGTTAAGGATTTGTTATTGCAATGAGAAAGTGAGATGTGTTTTCTCTGCTTTAATTTTTCTCTTCATTATATGACAATCATTTAAGACAGTGCACTCAAATGTGGCATCCAGATTTTCATGGATTTGCCAGAACCATTTCTTAGGTCTTCAGATGGATGCAATTTTCTAAAGATACCTTATTTTATGACACATTCACAAAATTCTAAATTGACTCTTAAAAATTAAATCCAAACATAGATAAAGACTCTCTAAAATAAACTTCAGATTGCAATAAAAAATTAAAAAGGGGCAATATAATTACATTTAATTCCTGGGAAGATAAATCATATAAAAATATTTTACCTCTGGTACGTATAGTGAAATCAACTCTTGGGAAATAACATTAAAAGCAGCATTAGAAATAATGTAAAACCATTTGAAGCTAAACATAATTCTCTGAAAATGACAAGTTGACAGTTTAAAGAGCCTCAAGCTTCATCCTGCCAATGTTCATTTCTCCTGTGCTTTTCCATTTAAAGATGCATCTAAAAGATAGGTGCCATCAAAGTATTCCTGAAAATGCTAAGTGCTTCAAGAAGATAAAGGATTTTCCTGAGTTCCAACAGGCCATCTTTAATATTTTTCTTAGAACATACACTATATATTAAAATCAATATAAGGAATAATCTAATTTTATGAATGTGTCAGTTCCCAAAATGTCTTCTTTAACATTGATATTTTTAATGTATTTTTTAAAGTTTTTATGCCACACATAGAGATGCTCAGAGATTACTCCTGGCTGTGCATTGAGAAATTACTCCTGGTAGTGCTTGGGGTATCCACTGTATCTTTGGAACAGATGCATTTTTCTTGAGAGGAAACTCTTTTGACATATTATCAAAATGGTGAATTAGGGTCATTCCCACCAGTGTTGTCTTTCCTCTACCCCTGTTTCCAGCATGCAACCCATACCTCCCCCCTTTTCTCTCTGAACTGGTAGTGTAACAGGTCCCCTTTGTATATACATTGCTGTAGATTGGGTATCTTGATTCTGTTGTTGTTGACTCTGGGTTTAGTGTTTAGGTCTGATCACTTTTTATTTCCACTCAATATTCATGCAACTGTTTACTCCTGGTATCATCCACTTTCCCCCCTCAATTTCTGAGGCAGAACAAGAGAACAAGTCCTGTGGTTCTGTTGGAAGAAAAGGGCGGGGGAGCTGGGAGGAGTCTGTCTAGAAGCTATGAATACCAATTTAAAAGAAGAAAGGGAAAAAGAAAAATGAAACAAACCAAAGCAAGCAAAGACAACACACACACACACACACACACAACAGCAACAACAACAACAAAAAACCCAAAACAACAAGAAGAAAGAAAAATAGGAGGGCTGTTGTGGGAAGGTTTTATGAAGGTTTTATTTCTTTTGTTTGTTTTTTATTTTGCTTCCTTTTGTTTATTTTGCATAGGTACAGTAAGTATTGGGGAAATTAGAAAAGGCAATGTCTTGACCTAAGATATACAGGTTTTCTCCATCCTTGAAGTATACTGTCAGGCTCTGGATGCTCATTATCGAACCCCAAGGTTTTATTATAGTGCCAGGAAACGCTCTTTTCAGTTATGATTCACAAGAACAGTCCTCTTGTGATTAGTAATAATCTCTAATAAGTAATTAGAGATCTTGCTATTTGTTTTGTATTATAAAATGTGTGGGTTTTTATTCGTAGTAAATAAGAACTTGTTTCTGTACATAAAACTTCCCCTTTTTTAGTATGCCTATCCAAAAGGGAATGGTGCCATATTATATTATTGGTGTATTTGGGGTAAGAATGACAGTTATACAGTCTCTGTGCCCTGGTTTTGACCTGACATTTTATCCTAATCAAGACTTTTTCTTCTAGAATTTTGTACCAAAAAGAACCAAAACATATGTGTGTGTGTATAAAAGAATAAAAAGTAAAATAAATAAAAATATAGAAAAAAGGAATAAGGAGGCTATCTTTACCTTTGGAAATAAACACACTAAGAGTTATAACTATTGAGACTATTGAAGTGTATACATATGAAGAAAATATAGATATCCCCATTAAGACTTTTGAGATATACTTGGAGCTGGGGGGTGAGATCTAGAACATAATTTTATACCACATGATGGTCTTATTGAGTTTGAGAAATGGTTTGCAGCAGTAAGGGATCAAGGAGTGCCCTCGAGCTGAGGGTCTCACAAACTGGATCCCATCACATGCAACTGTCCACATTTTGGGGTGTGTGTGTGAGAAGAAGGTCCAGATAGAATGAGTCATCAGGAGTGGTGATTGCAGCTTCATGCCGGAACACAAGATATGGGACTGAGGGGTGGGTGTCTTTTCACTTTGGGAGCTAAGTGATGGGGTAAGGGAAGAATTTTTAAAATGTTCATTCTCCTGAACTATATAGTTTTTAATAGTTGGCTTAAAATATCTAGAAATCATGATATCAATTGATGTGTCATCATCCAGACTTTGCTGTTCCATTTATAAATCACAGGCAGAGTAAATTTAGCAAAATTCTCAGTGATTCTAAAATTTCTAGAATATCAACTAAATATTGTCCTCATAGTAAAGTTACTAGCTGCATTAACTCTTGAAAAGAAATAGAGTGCCCTTTGGAATTTTGAAGATTTGCAATGCCTTTTTTCTCTCTAGCTATGAATGTTCTAGATTTTATCTTTCTATATAAAAATCACACACATGCATATACAATCAACGAGCTCATTTATTAATGAAATGAATTGACTCATGACACTCCAAATTAAACCAATAGCAATATCAAAGATCACTGTTTACAGATCACAATAAAATTACAGTAAATATTATTATACAGAATATCATGCATCATGTTATACAGTATAATATAACATATGTTATATAAAATAATATAATAATCATAATCATATAATAATACATTATATAGTATAATAATTTATATGTATAGTATCAACATTTAAAATAAATGGTGATAATATACCAAAATATGATAGAGACATGAAAGGAGAATAATTTTTGCAAAAAATGGTGTTAATAGATTGGTGTGATGCAGAGCTGTCACAAACCCTAAATTTATTTTGAAGGGGGATTACCCAATTATTATGGCTTGTTCTTTTCTCTGTGCTCAAGGATAACTCCTAGAAATTTTCTGGGACCATAATTTATACAACAAATTAAAATAGAAATGGCTGAATACTAGGAAAGTGTGTTCATTTCTCTACACTCTTTTGGCAAAAAAAAGCTAATTTATATTTTTTATTGTTGTTTTTTTTTGGGGGGCCACACCTGTTTGATGCTCAGGGGTTACTCCTGGCTAAGCGCTCAGAAATTGCCCCTGGCTTGGGGGGGGGGCATATGGGACGCCGGGGCATCAAACAGCGGTCCTTCCTTGGCTAGTGCTTGCAAGGCAGACACCTTACTTCTAACGCCACCTCACCGACCCCATACATTTTAAACACAATTATTCAAATAGTTCATTTATGTGGTACATTTTGTTTAACTAATAAATAAACATTTATGAATTAGTTAAACCATTTGGTTCACAAAAATTTTACCTAGAACCTAAAGAAAAATGTGTATGCTCTTTTTATTTTTTTCAGTATTCTGTAAGATACACACTGATTTAATCATTAAGTTTCTTTCAGCAGACTCCATTTGGCTATGACAGTTATTCAAACTTCTCTCTTTATGACCTTCACAGGTCTAAGTAGTACCAGTAAAATATATTGTACAGTATGGCTCAAAATTTATTAATTTGTTCCCATAATTTGACTGAGTTTATGTATTTTGGACAGGAGAAATGCATCAAATTTCTTTTCCATATAGTCAAATATAAATATTCATATGTTAGCTCATTAATTCATTTGTGAATATATTTTCATATATTGAGTACATAGGTACATAGTATTAAGATAGGGACAAAATGGGCACAGGCAGGAAGATATTATAAATATGGTCCTAAGAGTTACCAGCAGGGAAGTTCTAGCAGGGGTCCTCAAACTTTTTAAACAGGGGCCCAGTTCACTGTCCCTCAGACCATTGGAGGGCCAGACTATAGTAAAAGCAAAAATTACGAACAAATTTCTGTGCACACTGCAGGCATCTTATTTTGATGTGAAGAAACAAAACGGGAACAAATACAATATGTGGCCCGCAGGCCATAGTTTAAGGACCACTGGAATGGGTCTGAGTCCCAATCTGAAAAATCTGTTTAATTAAAAGTCACCTTCACTTTTTGAAGTAGAAAACTTTCTGAAGCCAAAATGGTGTGGAAATTAACTTCTCCATGGATTTTTTCATTTCCTCCAGAACAAATATCACTTCCAGGGTTTTTTCCTTGCACACATTATGTGGATATATTATATTGATACTTGTCAATATGCATATTTTTTTAATTTGCTAGCTTTGGGGGGAGGACTTAAATAAGGCTAATATTAAATCCCAATCATTGTCTTGATGAGGATGATGTTCATTGGAAGTGGGTGCACTTGCTAAAGAATTTCAGTTGCATCTGATAAAATCAGAACCAGCTTGGAATCTTCAACGCTCCAGCAAAGGTCTATGATTTTCGTTTTTCTTTGATATTGTCTTTTTAGGGTGTTCCAAGTTGGTGCACCTTATATAAGGCCTTTCAGAATACAGGGGTGCACACTTCATCTAATCTTTGAGTGGTCCACCTTAGCTACCCTTGTGTGACTTTGTGACACTTTTTGTGACTTTCATATTTTATTTTACTTATCTTATTATGGGATTAGCTTGCTTCTCAACTTGACCTGTATAGTTTCTCTACTCTGCAAAGCTGTTCAGTCTCATTTCTTCACTTTTGAAACCTACCTTTATTCTTTACCATTTTACATTAACTGTCTCCTCTTTCATATTTCTTAAATAAAATTTTTGTGCTTCACTATTTGTCTTCTCGTGAACTTATTTTCTCTGAAAATAAATGGCATGCCTGAAAACCCAGGGTAGATGTCAGAAATGTATTGTTCAAGGGGTGCAGGTGCTCTGAGTGCTGATACAGCTTGTATCTCATAGTTAAGGTGTGGTGTGTGAGGGAAGTGGTGGTAACATGTCTTGGATCTCTTCACTCCTCTGCTGAACTCCTCTGCAGGCACACACCAGCAGAAATATAGTTCTCCAATTGGAGAATGCCTGTTAGCCCAATTGTTGGATTAATGCAGAGTTTTAGAAATTTTTAAATTGGGGCCAGAGCTATAGTGCAGCAGTAGGGCATTTACTTTGCATGTGGTTGATCCATGTGTTAAATACAGTTAACTGGCCTGGTCAGGGAATGGGGTCTGGGGCGGGAGGCTGGAGATCCCTCGAACCCGGGGATGGTCCTAGGGGTCAGGATATCCAGGGGCTCCAGGAAGAAAATAGCCCGCTGCCTAATGAGGAGTCACCAACCTTGAGGATGCGATCACAAGCAGGCTTATTTCCTTTTCAGAATTCTGGGGCGCAACTGCAATTCAGGAATTAGGGCTGCAGTGAGACACCCAGAATCCAAATTTACAAACTTTTAAGCGAATACATATGATAATGAGCATACAGGTCATAGCATTTCATAGGTTTAAACAGTTTGAATCATCCAATGATTTTTTTTACAGAAAAGGTGCAAAATTGTGTCTGTTCAGCCCCTTCATGATATCATTTACTCCCAACTCCTAAACTGATGGTATGCAGAGATGTAGGTTGAACTCTTCAGGCTCTCTCCCAATCCACAGGGTGGAGAAACCATTCTCTTGACATCGTAGGGGAAGGTAACCTTGTTCATTATATTATACTTCAAGCAAGCCAGGGACAGAAGCGAGAATAGCATTAAACTAGATTTCACCCTATTCTATACTTATTTATTCTGTTCATGTGTTTTTCCTTTTTTTTAGTGACTGTGCAATTATTCCTCCCTAATCTTCAAGGGTTATCTGTCCTCTACAGGGATCAAGGTGTCTGAATGAAAACAAGATGTCCTTGAATTCCTTGAAATGTTTTTTGTGATTTACAGCCTGATTGCAGGAATGAGCTGTCTCCTTGGGACTAGACTTTCTTACCTTGAAATTTCAGCCTATGACTGAAGTTGCCACCCCATCACTATTCCTACTAAAAACTAAGTACATACTATGTCAAAAATATCCATTCCAACATAGGTTTCACAGATTGTATAGGTTTAACTTTTCTGTCAAGGAAATATTTGACAAGTGTGCCTTGGTTCTCCTTATCTTTCAGGGGCCAAACTACCCTAGGTTTGTGGAATCTGCCCAGCTGTGTGGGCTATCAGGGACCTTGGGCAGTTTGGGAAAAACTACCTAATATAATAATGAAATAATATTTTTCAAGTCAGAAAAACACAAAAGTTAAAAGGTTACACCCCAAAATCAAAGATCACTTCTTTTCCAGACTCAACGCATGATGGACCTCTGTTTGATCCCCAGTGTCTCATGGTTCTCCAAGCCAGGAGCGATTGCTGATCTCATAGCCAGCAATAAACTCCCTGGGCGTCACAGGGTGTGCCTCACAAAAAACAAACAAACAAACAAACAAACAAAGAAAATTCTAAATTGTCTTTTTAAATGGCTGTAGTTTTGCATTTGCAAAGGGTAAAATAAAAATCCATGGGTGGTGAGACGATTCCAGTGGGCACTATGTTTCTAACCCCTTAGGCTGACGGGTCTGGTGAAGTATGGTAGCATTAGAGAAATAATACACCAGGCAGGCAGGATAAGAGTCACTGGAGACAGTCTGCTTTTTTTATTCATGGTTTCTCTGACATGTATCCTCTGGGTGCCCCAGCCAAAAGCCAGAACTGCTTTCTTTGTTCAAACCAACTCCCAATACCAGGAGGAGGGGAAAGTTTTGTAAGCTACAAAAGTAACTCTCCAGTGGACTTTTAAATCTCTTCCCTGGGAAGAGGAAATTGGGGAAAAGCATTCTTTAGGGTTTTAAATAGATTTTATCTTATAGCAAAGTGAGTGAGTGGGAATTTTTACTGTCAGTTTTCACAGCGATTGGTATGATCAATTTTTAGGATTTATGCTTTTTAGAATAAGGTGTAAAATCTCACAGGTGTTTCAATTAAATTTCATTACAACATGCACATATATTATGTTATTTAGTGGGATCTATGTGGTCTGTATTTAGTATATAAATTGAGTTGATTTATTATTATTAAAATTTAATTATTAGTGTAATCTGGATATAAGTACATGATCAAGTAGGTGATTTACAATTATTTTATCTCACTCTTTGGCAGATAATTGTTTGTATTATTTTAACAGACACAGAGCAGAGGATTTTAATAAGGTATAGTCTTTTCTTTTTATACACGTGTTTCAATTTTATGTTTGGAGTAGTCGAATGTCACCCAAACCAAGAGTGTTGTGACCTCCTCTTATTGTTATTTCTCGATATAGCCTCTTATAATAGTTATATCCTAACTGCCAGGTGTTGCTTATTTTTTGTAGCATAACTCAGACCAATGAAGATTTGAGAGATGGAGAGCATAATATGGAAAACAAAAGAGTTTGAAGGACACTTCTCAGAGGAGCTGTAAAACACCCCAGGAGCAATAACCTGGCAATGGTCTGTCCCACAAGATTAACAGCCCTCAAGCACAATTGACTAGGGGTGGGAAAACTCATAAATTGGATATGTCGAAAGCTCACCAGGATGTCTTGTTTTCTTTTTTCTAACTCCATCATACATCAGTGAGGAAGGAATATGGCCTTGACTCTTCCCATACATTTATGTAAATCATAAAAAGTGTGCAAAAATATTTTAGGGCAGTGCTGCTTTGGTGGCAGTTGGGAAAGGTCCTCAACCCTGAGCTCTTAATGAACGTTCTAGTTATCTTTCTTTGCTGTCTCTGTGAGTCCAGCCTAACAAGATATCTCATCACTTTCACATATTAGGCTTAAAACCAAGTTAGAATGAATGTTTGAACTGTATATTATTATCTTCATTTAAAGTTTTATCTTAAATATATTCATATTTTCTAGCCATTTTAAAATTATTCTAATTATTTGTTTGTGGGGGCTATACCCAGTGAAGCTCAGGGATTACCCTTGGCTTTGCACTCAGTAATTAATAATACCTACTATTATAAAAATAATGCTATTAATACCTGGGGGATTATATATATTCTCAAGGATTGAACCAGGTCATTCACTTGCAAGGCTAAATCCTACCCACTGTGTTATTGACATGGACTTTTTTTTTTATTATCAATTTTTATAAAAGAACCACCTTTTACTTTAATTGATATCTTTGGGTTTTTTTTTTTTGGATAAGATTTCCTTTCATTGAGCTTTTTACTTCTTTGTAAAAGATAAATTTACTAAATTTTCATAAATCTATATTTGCATATAAATGCAGTTGGACTTATTTGTGCCTCATCTTTAGGTGATTTATACAACTTGATTATTTTATATTTATTATATGATGATTTTTGTTTTGTTTTGAGGCTATTGATGCTCAGAGCTTGCTTCTTGGTCTGTGCTCTGGGATAAATCCTGGCTGTGCTCAGGGGAACATATGGAGTGATGTAATTGAACCCAGAAGAACCAACTAAAAAGCATTGCTTAAGTAGCTGTTCTTTATCTCCAAAACTGTTTTGTTTGTTTTGTTTGTTTTGTTTTTATAGTTTTTGAGCCAAACCCGGAGACACTCAGGGATTACTCCTGGCTATACACTCAGAAATCGCTCCTGGATGGGGGACCATATGGGATGCCAGGGGATCAAACCATCGTCCATCATAGGCTAGCACCAGCAAGATGGATACTTTACTGCTCCGCGTCATCACTCCAGTCCCTCCAACACTGTTTTATCTTTATAAGATGTATTGAAATTAAGTAATTTTAGCCTCTTAAAATTTTTACTTTTACTGATTATTGTGTTGATTTTTGCTATATCTTTTGCCTTTGAAAAAATGCCTTCAAAATAGACTTTTGCAATATTGACTACAAACCTGTTAAATCTGGATTACATGTCAAGTTCAGAAGAATTTCCTACCTAACAGCAATTGCATTTGTAATTTATAATATTTGTGTTAATAAAAATGCATATATGTCATATTTGTACATACAATAAAAATGAATAAATTCCAGGCACTAACTGTATGATAGTCATATACTTACCTTTAATATGTGGATTAAAGAGAAAAGTGACTCAAAATATGAAATTCAGAGTTATATAATGCAAAATGATCTTTAAGATTATGTATTTATATCAATAATTTTAATTTGACCCTTTAAATATGAAATTTTTATCTACTGTTATCCATGTCTGCTTAAGTGAATCATGCTATTAAAATATTTAAATTATATTCTCAGATGCGTTACATTTTGTTTTTGGGAGATACATTTTTAAAAATATTTTGATTCAAACTGCATGTAATCTTTAGGCAATAGTAACTAAAAGAGGCTTGAAAGACAACAGTTATAAAGTTCAGTTAAAAATATCTTCGAGAAAAAGAAAAAAAGCACAAAATAATCATTTTTCCACATATAAATGTATTGATTGATCGATTTTAATTGATGTCTTTATTTTGGTGTAGATATTGAAGTTTATGTCTCCAATTTTATTTTATTTTTTTTATTTTATCTTTCTCTTTATTTTTGTACTCTGGCATGGTTTGAGTTTAGAACCGAGACTATTGTGTGGTGCTTGCCTTTATTGCTGTAGTGCTCACTGGATATTTAATTTGATATTTCTTTCTGTATTGATGTGGTGTTTCAATTACCTTTTTCATGTCCTTACTGAAACTGAGGTTGAAAGCCTCTAGAAGGACTCCGCCATTTTCAGCTTATTTGATTTATTTTTTAATTTTTTTATTTTTTCTTATTTTTTACTCCATTCTATTGCTTTTCTTTCCTTCAAACAAAACCACATAACTTGAATTATCGAGCTCCACCTTTCAAATAGAAGGGCAAACAAGGGAGGATACCAGGACCAAACAGATATATGATCACCAATAGTAAACTAGACAAAGAGGGGACCACCTACTCTAGCAGCCTGGGGGGTGGTGGTGGGGATACGGTTGAAGGAAGGAAATGGGGATGGGGGGAGGACAAATTTGGTGATGGGTATTCCCCTGATTCAATATTAATATGTACCTAAAATACTACTGTGAAATATATGCAAGCCAATATGATCAAAATAAAAATTAAAAAAATGTATTATATATTTTAAGAACCATTTTTATTTTACTCTCTTGTGTCAATACTTAGATTTTAATCACAGAAAGTCCTAATGTCAATGTCAAGTCACTAAAAATCATTGATTAAGTTTTGTATTATTTGAATTAACTCAAAAATTGAATGTCAGAAAACATTACTCAATTCATATCTAGGATAACAAAAATGCTAAACTGATAAACAAAGATTAACTGGGATCATGGTTTAAATTATAATTATATTAACACTAAGGCTTCAAAAATCAAAATTTAAAAGACTAATAAATTTGTTCCACACTTGTGTTTTTAGACTCTTTTAATGACTTTATATGTAACATGTGTCACTCCATATTTATCTCAAAAGATAACTTAAAAATAAACATATTCAAGATAAAAATATCTTGGTAAGATCTATCATAGATTTCTACCATATTACTTTACATAATCTAAGACATGCCATGTCTATATACTACATTTCACAAATGTGTGAACCAATTTTATGACTTCAAAAGGAATATGATCAAAAGGTCAAAAGAAATATGGTCACTAGATGTAGATCAGTGACCTTCAACTGCCAGTCCATGAACTGGTGTTGGTCATCAGGTCTAGAAAGGTTGAAAATCACTGGTAATGCTTCATTAAAACAGCCAATCTATGGACTGCTATTCAGAAGAGTGACCAACCTGATATATAATAGAGGTTGGGCTTTGCCAAATTCCAAAAAGTCATTGATCATATTTTGTGTCATTACTTAAATCAAGATAATTTCTTTGGGTTATTATGTTTGTATTGGAAAAAGAGTTACTATAAATGAACTGATTTACAGGCACTAACTGTGGGTGATGGCATGCAACACCCAAATTTTGCTTTTCAAGTTAATAATCAGCATGTACTCAGAACATTAGATATGAAACGTCTAGAAAGGTCCTGGAATGCTTTGTAAATAGAACCAATTCCAGCAACTTTAACTGAGCAGTATATAAGGTTCATGGGTTGGATGATGAAGACCCCATTGAACTGCTGAAGAAAAAAAAAAATCTCAACACTCTACTTCTACCATGGATTTAGCATTTCTAGAAGTCTGCAACTTCTTTCCCTTCTGAGCTCTTCTTTAAACCTGAAATCTACAAAGTAGTCCTTACTCACATAGTTTTACAACCAAATCCTACATCCTACATTATTTATCTCTTTTTGAGGCACTGCACTCATGTTGGAAGTACTGTATGTTGAAAGAGAGAATATTTATATACACCGATCCATCCCAGGAGAAAAGTAATAGTTTTGCCCACAAAATGTTATAGTTATAAAAAAAAACAAAATACTATTCACTTAAGATGGTAAAGGAACTAAGCTCCAACACTAATTCCTTTTTTTGTCCTTTTATTTAGTTAGCTGAGTCAACAAGTTCAGTTTCTCTTCATCAAAATTATATGTAAAACAGATATCAGCATGGTCACAGCCTATAATAATTAATTTGGTATACCAAAATAGTTGAACAGATCAAATTTTCAAGTTACAGTTATTAAGTAAACTTTTTTAACATATATATACTTTCATCCAGGACCTTACACATGCAAATCAAATGCTATACTACTAAGTCATATCTTTGTCCTTCTGATTTATATTTATAAATGTTATAAACATTAACATTAAAAATTATGGGTTTTGTTCAATAATAGTGGACCCCAAAGACAAGTAAACAAAAATTAGATGTTTTTGTTTAATGAATAATGAGCAATGACTATAATCAGTATGTAATGTGTGCATGGTTGAAAGCAATGATAAAATTCATACTCAGAATGGCACCAGAGTTGAAGAACTCTGTGTTCCCAACAGAACCTCTTTTAATCAGAAGTTTCAAAAAAGAAAGAAATAGCTTTTGCTTACTCTTACCAATTAAAGTTTTCTGTCTCAATTAAGTACTTTTTCATTTGTACTTGGAGGCCACCTATCCACCTATTCTAATTAGAAAATTATTTCTGATACCCAGGCTGCTGAATACCATTATTTGTAACCCAATTAGCTCACACAAATCATAGTATTCCAAGGTCACGGCTCTCATTTCAGCTTGTCTGTAAAGCAGCAAGATTAACTCATACATCTTAGAACAAGCGTTTCTCACAATTAAAAGTAATATCAAGAACTTAACTTATTTGGTTTCTTTTTTATGATATAACCCCTTCATCTTTTATATATTTATTTATTTATTTATTATATTTTCTTTAGTTAGTCCAGCATCATTATGCAAATTAAAAGCTACTCAGCTCCTTTTTAAAAAAAATAAAATTCCCAACCTTTTTCCATATTGAATACCTCAGCAGTTTGCAAATGATTGCCTGGAAAGTTGCTGCCTGCCAGTCTGGGTGGGGCATGGTTCCCAGGATCTCATCATTCCCTGTACCTCCATTACAGTCCTACTCACACATTTTTAGCATCTGCTTCCTTGCCAGCCAGACACCTACTCTGGTGGTTTCCTCTTTGTTTGTCTTTTATAAAACCTCAGGTGCCTTTTTTATTGAGTCAATAGAAGCCACAGGGACATTATACATTTTGCTTAGTTCACATTCTTGGTAGCCTCCCCACCTCCTTTAGATAAGTTGGCCCAAGTGCCTGGGGTCAGGAAGAAAGTGAACAAACTTGTGCAACTATTTCTTCAAGTTCCCCAACTGAAGTGTTTTTATTCTATTGTATCAGTCGTGGCTAAAAAAAGGTATCTGTTTCTCCAGGTTCATTTCAAATTTCTTTTTTTTCTCTATAAGGTTATATGTGATTCTTTGATATTAGATTTATTATATGACACAAGTGTGAGGCATTTTAGTTATAAGAATGATAAAGCAAGATAGCTAAAACAGTCACAGGAAAGAGACCTTTGACATCTACATGATTTTTACCCAAAGTGCAAAAACCAATAATAGTCAAAAGATAAAGAACTTCGGTGTCATGCTCTTACAGCAATGCCACAGGCCTAGACACTCTCGTTCAAGGAGAAAGATTCTTGCAACCTCTTTTGCATACCCCTGTCTTTCAAAAATAGGAGCCATGTATACTGCTAAAGGGGACCAAGTTGCTAAGATGCCAAGCAAAAGCATATAAATTACATGATCAATAACCAAACCATATATCTTTGTACTTAATCTCTGAGATAAAGTGAATCAAAGGTCAGATTCACAGGTGTACCAATGCTGTATTATTTCACTTTAAATAACTATTTGATGAGTTTTACAGTTGGTAATTGGTTCCAATTTTTGATTGCGGCTGGAAATAAATGTCCATAATAATTCCGTGTATAATCTCACTTAATGGTCCTAGAAGATTGACAAAATATATATGATCAATGTCAGCAGCCATAGTACAACAGGTAAGGTTGTACCATTAGACCTGTTACCCAGGTTATAGACCTCTGACTACTATGTCCATACACCATTAAGTGAGCCATTAATGAGCCCCATTAAGAAGCCATTCCTGAGCCTGTAGTAAATCCTCCACTGTCTGAAGCGGAGCTCAAACAAAAATAGAAACAAAGACAAAACAACTGAAAATGATCACTGCTAAGTACTAACACCCATACATTTACCAATTACTTTGTTTGTCTCATTGTGAAATAAACCCTAGAAATCACATACTTTGGAATTGAACATTTCACAAAAAAGATCTTTTGTTTACTCTTAGTTAGACCATTAGTAATTTGTATTTTGAACACAGTTTAAAACATATAGGATCTTTGACAAAAACAACATCTATGACATAATTACTTTAGTTTGGCATTCTTATCTTTCAAGGAACAACTCAAATGCTTGATTATACCCAAGCAGTCCTCTTTTGCTTGAGGTATGATGTCTTATAATATTGTGTATGATAGTCTCCTATGCCAGGCCCATCAACATTGATCTGATTTTCCACCCCCAATTGCCCCACATCTACCTACCCCAATCAAGTTCAGTTCTGTCAAAAACTCTTCAGTTTTTTTTTTGCATCTTTGAAATTTCTATTCTTTCCTTAACACTTTTTTACTCTCATATATGAGATATTATTTGTCTCCATTCTTCTCCTTCTGACTGATTTCACTGTGCATATATAAGTTGTCTTAATTTAAATTCTTATTATATATATGTATATATAATATATATACATATATAATACATATATATACATATATATGTATATATACATATACATATATAATAAGAATTTAAATATATATATGTGTGTCTCTTGATGGCTACTTTGAGGTTCTAGCTTATGAGGCAGGATAGCTCAGCTTTCTTTATAAATTTACATTTTTTTGGTATTCTTTGAGGATTTTCTTCTCTCACAATTAAGGTTTATATTCCCAAGTATCCTTTATTTTGTTCTTCTTGAGTGTGTTTGGTAATGAATAGTTTGTATCACTCAGAGTGTAGTTCTAGCTTATTGTATCAACAGCATCTACTCTTTATTAATTTTTATCATTTTTAATTTAACAGCAATCAGAAGTCATAGATGTGAATCTATTTTTTTTTTTTT